>VZRV01004827.1:589800-728307 GCA_013398115.1 Falcunculus frontatus | reverse complement strand
GGGGGCTGCCCGCCCGCCTTCACTCCTCCGGGGCGCCGAATCCTCCCGCCGCCGCCCCGGGCCGCGCCGGCGGCTCCCGCGCCCGCGGAACCCTTCCCCGCGCCCGCGGAGCCTGGGCGGGCCGAGGGGGCTGCCCCGGAGGGAAACTTGAGGAGAGGCGCTGCCGGCCCCGCCACCACGGCCGCCCGTCCCCCCAACACCTCACTGCCGCGCCTACCCCCGCGGGTCTCTGCCGGGCAGTGCGGGCGTCAGCCTGGGGGTTGGGCTGGTTTTTATAATGATATTTGTTAAATGTCGTTACAGGGGTAGGGGCCGTCTGCATTGAAAGCCAGGGGGCACGGGGGGGTGTGTAGGAAAAAAAAACCCGCCCATGTCATCTTGACTGTACCGATCGGCCCGTTGGGAGAGGGAACCCTCGCACCGGCAGAGGGTCCCACCCGCTGCTACGGCAAGTCCAGCTGAAATCTCCGACGGGGCTGGCGGAGGATGAGCTGCCCTTTATTCCCTTGTGGTGGTCTTGTAGGCATTTTCTGTAACAGCAGCGTGGACGAGGTTTGCTCGCTCTGCCTCAACACCTGACGGCAGGCAGGGCTTGGAGCGCCGCCCGGCGTCCGGGTCCCTCCTGCCCTGAGAGGTGAGCACTCCTGAGGGCAGCTCTAGATGTCTGTGAGGTCTTTTAACACCACTTTTGTGGTCAGATACAAATGAAGAAAATGAAATATTTTACAACAATATAACTGTTTTCTGCCCTTGGATGTTTCCCGTACTACAGTGCCAACCTGTTTAGGAGCGTGCATCTGGATTATAGACCTGCCAGAAAACTAAACAAACAAACAAACAAACCCAGCTGTTATTATTATTCCACACTTTGTTTTCCTACACTTATGTCGGTGCATCTAATTTTTTTTTTCCCCGAGCCATGACCAAGCCAGAGGATGCCAGTTTGAAACGGCGAATGACACTATTGAGCATCTTTGTTTTGTGGGGGATTGAGTTAACTGACGGGGTGAATTCATTATGTACCAATGTGTTTCCTCTCCCAGCTGCGTCCACATACCACCAGCAAATGAACGAATAGAGGTAACGAGTAGAAAAGAGTTTATTCAACATTCAGTTGGTCCTTAAACCGTTATCTTTATGGACCACCCTCCAAATAAATAACACAGTAGGTGAGATCCAGTATATTATTTACATGCTGGATTTTTAAAATAATAGCAAAGGGACAGTGCAGATGACATGATACATGAAATCTTTTGCAAAACGCCAACTAATTTTTAAGCTCCAATGACACTAAGGCTTAGTGGATCAGACTGCACCGACTCTGTGGAACACAAACACCGAGCCAAAGCCGCCGCCACCACCACCCGCTGTCAGCAGTCATCCCCAAGCCAGGGACACTTCTGGGCCACCTCCGGGGGCAGGAGGAGAGACAGGGACCGCCCGTTCAGAGACACCAGGAGCTGCAGCTGGTCCATGCAGTCCCGCAGGAGCTCCTCCGGGTAGCCGCTGACTCGCAGGTCCAGAGGGCTGCGGTGACGCAGGAGCCGGTCCGCCAGCCCCAGGCTGCTGGCGGCCAGCAGGGAGGGCGCGTATTTGGTGAAGGCATAGTCAGCCAGGCTGAGCTCCACGATGCCCGCCGCCAGGCTCCGGGCGGCCGCCGCCTCCCCAGCGTCGGCTCCCCGCGCTTCCAGCCGCACCTGGCTGAAGTGCTCCAGGAAGAAGCTGGGGGTGGGCGCCGCCAGGTCGAAGTGCAGGCGATGCAGGACAATGCATTCCAGGTTGCGGAGCTGCTGGCGGGTGAAGGCGTCGCAGCAGAGGGCGAGGAGCTCCTTCACGCTAGGGGGGTGCACCTCCACCTGCGAGGGGGGACAGGAGTGAGGACGCTGCCTCCGGGAAGCAGCGCAGAGGAACTGGAGCGAACCCCGGCCTGTCTGGGGCCCGCTCGGGCTGGCCACGGCGGGCTGCAGAGACCCTGGCGGCGGGGCCGCCCTACCTGCTTGCAGGCGATGAGCAGTGCTGTTACCCCCAGGAGCTGGAAGCAGTCGGCGGCCACAGGGGTGGTGGCGAGAAAGCGGTCGAGGATGTTGACGGCCAGGCAGAGTGCCTCGAAGGAGAGCCCAAAGTGCCGGTGCACGGGGATGAGCCAGCTAACCAGCTTGCAGCGCGCCTCCGCCGTCACCTACGGCACCGGCAGCGGGGGTCAGGCGGGGCCAACCCCGGGCTCCCCCACCCGCTCCCCGCCGCCGGCCTCGCTGTCCCCACCTGCGGCTGCCGAGCAAGCGGCTCCCGAGGCTGGAAGCGGCTCTCCAGCCCCTTGCGGGACCGGTACCAGCTCTCCCCGTAGTCGCGGAAAGCCTGCAGCTCCTGCGCGCTCTCCCCCGCCGCCGTAGCCGTCCCCAGGCGCCGCCGCCGTGCCGGGCGCCGCGGGCAGCTCCCAGGGGAGCCGCCGGGCCCCCGACGCGCCGGGGTGCCGCCGCGCCGCCCGCTCGCCGCCGTCACCATGGGGTGGGCGGCCGTGCTAGCTCCGCTCCGGTTGCGGCGGCGGCTATTTGAGCGGCGCGGTCGTCGCCGAACTGTCACCGCCCGCCTCCCGGGCACGCCGCCCCGCTCGTCCCGGGGAGGTCGTCTGGGCATTTAGGGGATCACCGTCTCCAAAACAAAACCCGAGCCACCGAAACGTCTGTTTCTTCTCTGTCGCTTGCCCTCGGGCCAGAAGGCTGTGGTGGAGTCGCAGTGGGACTGTGACCTCCCGACCACGGCCTCCTCGCTCTCGCAGGGCACAGAGAGCAAACCGGGCAGCAGTGCCGTAAACCCAGGGCAGAGCACGAAGCCGGCTACTTGAAGGTGCATCTGTTTTGCCATTACCAAAGCAGGCGTCTCTCCAGCTCCTAGTAGTTCAACTCGGAACGCCATAAGCTTTAACAGCTACCCATCACTCCCCGTAGGTAACACTTCCAGTGCAGGTCACCAGAAACAGCACAAATACACCAGGAGAGATACCTGGGAATACTGGAGTTCACGAGACAATCCAGGGCTCAGTTACACTTCCATCCATGAACAGAGCACTATTTTAAACAGCTGAATGCAGGGAAATCAAAACAGTCCTGCACTCCAACACCCATTTATAATGTTCTGTGGATGTGGAAAGACCTGAAGAAAGAAAAAGAAAACCTCTTCTGCGTTAAGCGCTGGGAAAGATGTCAGCGGGAAACAAGAACTTCAAGCAGCCCACGAGCCAGAAGCAAAAGGGGAAGAGGTGGGAATTCTACATCGTGAATGGCAGGAGCAGAAACTCCTCTCTGAGGTGAGGACAGACCAGGAGAACAAGCTGCTTTAAAAAAAAAACCCCACACTACAGACCACAGTTGAGACAATGGTGACCAGAGATACTGACTGTTCTTGTGTCCAACAAATGCTTTGAGAAAAGCAACGTGAAGTTGTTAACAGAAGTCTTTATTAAATAAATAGAGCAAAAGAGAAAGTTCATCCACCCAAAAAGAGTACAGGCACAAAAGTTGCTCATGTATACTGCAGAAGCAGAAAGCCAGTGTAGCATTTGTTGTTTTTTTTAAAGATAACTGTGCTTATCTGTACACCACAGTGTGATCTCCTTAATTTGTTTTGCAGAAAACTGTTGCTCACACAGATCGTGCAATTTCCCAGTTATTACAATATATCCCCTTAATTTATTTCAATTATTTATTTAAAAGATTACAAAGCAGAGCATGCTAGAGAAACACAAAGAATAACTCTGAATTTCAACATTACCACCCATAAATGGAAAAAACCTCTTATTCATCACAGTTGAATAAGGGAGAAGAAAAACACAATTCACACATTCCCTAAGATTTAACCATTTAAAACCAACAACTCATTTGCAAAATTTGAACCCAAAAGAAAGAGGAGCTCGCTAGTTACTGAATTACTGAAATGTTTTTCTAATTCATGTTTGCAAAGGATACAAATAAAATATCTCAACCAAAACAAAATCTAGGAAATCTGTTTAGCATACAGATTTAGCTTATATCTTCAATGAATATAATTTGCATGTTTTGACTTCAGTGTGGGAATACTGAAGGCAAAGTTGAGGTCTTACGGTCTGAGATCAAAACTTCCTATTCAAATGCTTTCTTGCCTAAATGGTGGTGTGAAAAACCCCCAAAACTCACTTCCTGTCTCCTATGAAATAAGGACTATCACTAGATTATCATAATGTATAAAAGAGTAACAGATGTGATCCCTGTTCCTTCAGAGCTGTTAGCAAACTCTCCTATTCCAGAACTAAGTGTAAGCTAACGTACACAAGCTGGACAGCAATACCAGTTCTGCTGAGATAATCTAACTGGATAGGCTCCATTTATCTTGCATTTTTATGCATTCATTTTCCTCAGTGCCCTTTCTGTACATGATTAACCTCAGCTGTATAAAATCTTTTATTTTTCAGATTAAACAGAAGTTGTCATCTACACTGTGCCTCTGCCTGTAAACACAGTTCCTACTTGACAGCAACTGTTTAACGGCAAACCCTCCCCCCCAGTATATTCCTATTCTTGAAAGCTGAGTTGGCAATCTAAAATTGCACTTCATAACTGGAAATAGTGTGGATAGGTGGAATGAAAGACCATCTGATTCATTAAGCTACTCAGTTAAGGATTATTCAGTATTAGAGAAACAAGAAACAAAGGATCACACAGTCATACAGTCATTGTGAGCAAGCAGGGTAGGAGAGAACTGCCACTGAAGTTTCCACAAGGAGTTTCTCTGGTATTTCCTTGAAGAGGGTCAATGTGAACTTTGATCAATAAGGGGGGAAAAAACCCCATGATCATCACTTGAAGGGGACTTGCAGAACTATGCAAAACTAAACATACAAAAAAGGGACAGCAAAATACAGTACAGTTGCAGGAGTTGCAAGGATCAGGTTAAACACAGAGGAACAATTGTGAGAAGAGGCACATCCTCTGTTTGGGAGGAGCTGCTGGTCAGTACACACCTCACTGAACACTTGTTCACAGCAGTCCATACTATCATCTTATAGAGCATCTTCTTAATGTAAATCATGCAGAAAAAATAAGACTTCCCTAACATGTACTGGTTTAATACCGTAAATTCATAGTTCCAAAAAAAAAAAAAAATCACTTAGGAAACCCATAAGAGAAACATTTGCCTTCTGTTTGCACACATGGAATTCTACTCAACTGAGATTCAGGACTGAATCTTTAATCATCAGTACACACTGCACTGATGGTATGATTAGCACATTAAGCTAAAAAAGAGAACTTGTTCACAGCCTTTTCTATTTTGAAAAGAAACTGCTTGCAGTTATCATTCATACAGTCAGACAAATGGCACCAAATATATTGTAAAGGCTAAACATACTCAATGTTCATCTTTAAAATGATAAAGAGAAAGGTTGATCCTATGCAAAATCATGCAGTCTATCCCCATCATGGCTGGTATCAACCACACTAAGAATTTAAATTCTTTCAATTCATGTTGAAGTGCGTATTTCCCTTGCAATTACTGAAGCTCTGATTTGTTACTGATTTCTGGTTTCAGTTACAATTTTCTGTTTTTATCAGCTCTTTGATGATGTATAAGACCTTGTCATCTAGAAAAGAAAACAAACACAGTGTGTGAAAAACACTGGACTTAAAAATTGATTCCCAAAACCCCCAAAAATCATAAGAGAAGTCTAGCTCTCATCAACTTTAACTTTTAATGTTTTAGGCTACGCCAGAATCTAAAGCAAAACAAGTGATTAGCATTTGGCAAGCAAAAGGACAAGCAGTATGTACATAGTACATCGTTATAAAATTGTTCAATGAACTACTGATGACAAAAGAGATTGGGAAAGTGGTGGGTTAACTACAGATACATCAACATACAGGAACTCCCTTTCTTCCCCACCTACAATATGCTCCTAAACATCCAGTGTCCAAAGTTTAAATTGTGCTCCGCTATCCCTTACCTTTGGGAACCAACATGCAGTTGGTTAACCTAGATTTTCAGACAACTTGCACAACATTTGTAAGTCATCCATCCATTGTGCGTGGAGAATCCAGGCTAGGATTCTCCACACACAATCTCAACGCTGTTTTGAGATGCATACCTCACCATTACTACCACTACCTTGAATGTTATCAGGGATATCTTTAAAACAGCAGTTGTGCAGATCTTTGTACATCGGGGGTGAGCCACACAATATATGCAGGGTTAGTAATGACTTTCTGGATGCCTCTTAATGAACATTCATGTCACATATGCTACTGTGCGAGGATGCAGTGTACTAATCATTCTTCAGATTTGCCACAAGGTCCACTTAACAAACAGTAATGCCAGCAATGTAGTAATAAAATTACCCTCAAGTGACATTTTGGGATTTTCAAGCTTCTTCTTCAAAACAGACTCAATGAGAACTCTCAGCTGTTTGAAAATTACTGCTATCTTAACAGGAGCCTATAAAGAAAAAACATTTGCATTATCAGACATTTCATACCAAAATACAGCTCAAAATATTACCCTACATATAAACAGAAGTTTATAACAAGATTCCTACAAACATGATGCAGATACACGACTTTTAATGGTAATGATAATCATGATGGATAGCATACTCATGAAATGACTGGGCTTACATTATGCCTTAGCTTTAAGCACCAGTTGTTCGTAGTATCAAAGCCTGAAGAACAGCAGCTCAGAAGGCTAACTTAGAATGTGTTCCCACACAACCAAAGAATATAAGCCACCCAGGCCTTCTGAGAAAGCAATCACAAGCCTTCCTAAATCTCACCAGGAATTTGGATACCTAAAACTGAACCCTCTCTCAGAAATATTTAATTTTATACTTCCCTCCCAATTTCAATCTTTATTTCATTTATATGCTGCCTTTGGTACAACAAGTAGCTGCTACAGCAGAAGCACAAAATGCAGTGTATTCTGCTTAACATCTCAGTAGGAAAGTAGAAATTCTGAAACACTCTGTAAGATGTGACTAGCCGAGCAACTGCTCAACTGCAGCCTTCCAGGGACCAGAAAAAAAACCAACTCCAACAAACCCACAAGGGACCTTCTTTTTAAAATTCCCTATTCATGATAAGCAGTGAATCCAATTAGATGGCTGCTTACTTGGATCAGCAGACTGCAAAAGATTGTTTTGTTGCTTACTGTTGTCTTTGAGAGTAGCAGAAGGCCCACAGGAGCACAGAAAATTGTAACCAAGTAGCTGTCAGGATAGCAAAACCCACTACTTGCCATTTACCAGAACTCGTAGAGGATCTTTTCATGACAACTGTTTTGTCTGCAAAGATATGCTAGGAAAATGCTCTCAGCTTTCCCATTTCCAAATAAAACCTTTACACATGGAAAGGAAAAAACCTAATCAAGAAAACCAAACACCCCAAACCCAAGTAAGCAGCTATTTTACAATATGGATTTTTTTCTTTTTCAAATAATTCCGTCTGCACTCTAGAGCAATATATAGTAGTGGGCTAAAGACAAATACGTAGTTACAAGATTATAATCTAATATAAAAACAGTATAGTCCTCTGCTTTCAGTACAAGCTCTGTAAAAAAAAGGTTTAGTCTGCATCCATTTTCAATACTTTTCTGATAGAACACTTTCTTCCTGAAGAGAGAGCGAACTCATTTGTTGCAAACCACATATGACAAGTCTATTCTTTTGAGTGTGATTTATTAAGATTTCATTACATGTATGTAAAATTTCCCATCATTCTCTTTAATTCTCTCCCCCTTTCTTCCCTCGTCTCCATCTCCCATATACAGTGGTTTGAATCAAGCTGATACATCAACTGTGTAATACAAAAGCCCATGGAACCACAAAAGGGAGTTTAGTTATAACTCCAATGCACCTGAAAATGGATCCAACCATCAACTGTCAGGAGACGCTCGCGATGCTGCACTTCTATATCCCCACCAAAAAGCAAAATGGGAAAGGGGGATATTAAAGTAGTCTCTCTCAAATACACCTTGGCATACCTCACCTGCATATAAACAAACATAAACAATTAAAAACAACAACAAAAAATCCCAAACCACGTACATCTATAACACTAAATCTGATTGCTACTTCTACAAGCAAAAAATACACTTTTTTTCCTTTTCAAGATGCAACCAACACAAGTTATTGCACACAATCAATAGCTATTTGTCTGCCTTACACCACATAAAATAATTCACCTCTAAGTAAGTGGCAGGCTTATATGCTGGAAGTTAGCTAAACCCACAGTTACCTTCTTAAAGCTCAAATGGAAAGATAATGTTAGCCTAGTGGTGCTTATAGAAGCTACATTAAAAGTAATAAAACTACTGAAGTAAAAGGCAGGCAAAGCTCTTTTATTATACATTTCTCTTGGGAGCAGCTGTTTTTTCAATTTATCTACATCCACATATGCACATGCGTAAATGTGGAACACACAGACACACTGCATGAAGTATGGGGCTCAGCATGTGTTGCTTCTGGCTTTGGAACATCTCAAATAATGAAAGAATGGGGTGGAATGAGTTGCAGTAGGAAGAATGGACATAAAAAGAACGCACCTTCACACAGAAGTGCAGGCTTTGTCTGCCCTACTGTTCATGGAATAACTTACCTACCTCAGCTGCTGTCTTGTCATCACACTACGATGTTCTTGGGGGCAGGAAGTATTTTCAGCTCTCAAAAAATACTATCACTTTATATGCATTAAAAAGTCTAATACTTCCTGCTTCTCTACAGTAAACTTGGCCATTAAGCAACTGCTGTCCAACTTTTGTTGCACCAGAAATATAACTAAATACAAAAACTTGAATTCAGCAAATAGCTGACAAGATTTTCAGTTCAAAGGGAAAGAAAGTGACAGGGAAAATAATGCAATTCACTTAGGGAGTTCAGCAGTCCATTACAGAATTGTCTATTTTACTTTATTACTGGGATACGTCAGTACCAAGTTCCAAAACCTCAGAACAGTGAAAAAGTTACTACTTTGATACATATTACTGTGTAAAGTGATATTAAAATCAACAAGACTGTATTTAAAAACTCAATGATACTATTAAGTTAAATGATACAAAGAAAATTCCTTCCAATTATAGCTATCAGGTTCACCATGAACAGATTCATTAATGATCTTCAGCTTTACCTTTTTTCTTCAGCACTCAGTTGACTCATTTTTATGGTCTTCAGGATCGTTAGATAATAAAAGAGTCTTTAAGATAAAACACTGAGATACTAAATAATACACACTAGTTTAAAGTATACTAGAGGCGTAACTCCACCTTTACACAAACTATTAGCTGCATTCACTGTCTTCAACTTACCTTCTCCTGGTAAAGCAGCCATCCATATGTCTGCAAGTCTCGATTTACAGAGGAGGGATGAACTTGTGCTTTACCCTGAGCAGTTTCCACCATGCAAGACAGCTTCTCTGTAATATCCACAGACTTCGTATATAGTATTTTTCCTATGTTGTCATACAGCCCTGCAGTCAACACAGCTTTAAGAAGAGCTATTTCACTGAGAGACGGAGATTGTGTGCCTCCATTTCCATCCCATCCACATTGCGTTGAAGGTGCTGTGAACCCTGCTGCTCTGACCAACCTTATGAGTTCTTGCTTCACGTCCTGAAATTAGGATGGTATTAGTAAAGTTTTGAATTAAAAAAGTTACATACTCCAGCAGCAGGAAATGACACTTCATCCGAATTATTCATGCTCTCCAGGGGAAAGTCCCTTACTAGAAAAACCACTCGTATTTTCTGCAGCCACACTGGAATCCTAGCTACTTCTATGAGAAAACCATTATCTATAACATAATCTGATATCTGGAATACAGGATTAGACATATGGAAATATATATGCTGCAAATACTAAATCTCTGCCTGTAGTTAAAATGAAAAAGATATATCTGCATCAAAGATCCAGTTCTGCTTAGAAGTACTCAGTCACCCAAACTTAAAAGGAAAAGATCAATTAAAACATTTTCTCACCAAATAAGAGGCCATTCACGTAAGTTTGTGGCTCATCTTTTAAATTAACTATTAATAGATATGTTATTTGATATCAAGAATAATATAAATATTTCAATTCATGGAGTTTTGATCCTCTGATGAAAGTAAGGCCTAGCTTCTCCAATGGCAGTGACCACAAAACTGTTTACCAAAGTATGCATATCAAAACTCAAATACAAACACAGCTACTTCTATTGAGAGTGTGCATTTTATCAGTCCCTAGAATTCCACTTGCTTTTATCTTGTCTAAACAGTAACTGTGATATATCACCTCTTTAAAAGGGAATGATATTTTCAGAGGGAAATTTTAACAAGTAACTTATGAGTGCAGAGCAGAACATATGTTTTACCTCCAGAGTTAACAGTGACGTCCTATTAAGAAAATTTCTTCTGCAATAAGTCATTTCAGCACGATACCCCCCGTCCTGTCGAGCCCTCTTCCACCTAAGGAAAAAAAACTTGTCTTATTACAGCAAGAAGAAACCCATTAAGACTATAACAAGAGAAGTGGCACTAAGTTAAAAAAGAATAATGTGTTTTGGTAACAAATCTCCACTCTAAAATAAGTTGTATTAATGAAGATGAATGCTGCTGGTCTAAGGGCACTCCAGAGAACATGCCTGTAACATAGATTTGACAGATACTAACAAAAATACAAGATGATTTACTCTCAAAACCCACCCATTTCTGTCTCTCTTGGCAGTCGAAACAAAATTCAGACTTAGTGGCAGTACCCCAAAAAGGAAAAAAAACTGTATGTCATTTTATACATTTGTGCTTTATCAAATACAAAATATTCTGGTCAAAATAGCACAAGCAGCAAACAAAATACTTTAAACACTAGGATAAACCTACACAGTAAACCTCTGTATGTATGCAAGCACAGTTAAAAGGAGCTGAAGAACAAAATACTAAGCCAGCTATCCATTTATGTTACAGTATTTGGCAATGTATTGCTACTCTGAAGAGGAAAAACTTGAAGTGAAAGCAGTTCCAGAGATACTAAGGATTCTTTACATAACTGCATTACTTAAGTGTTATCTGCTACTAGTTATGAGCATAGGAGAATCATCACTTACCCCAGATAAGCGTTGTAGATTGTTATATGGTCTGAAACTGCCATAGCTAGAGATGATTTTGCAAGATCTGCCTCATCTTTTCGACCAATAGGTGTAGTAAATGGGGATTTTTCTGTCATAACAGCAGCCAGAGTTGCCTACAATTATAAAGTACACATCACTTAAAAATATTTTATTATAAGCTTACAGGTTTGTAACACAAATAGTCTTAAATGTAGTTTTACCATTATAGAATTACAGGTTGCAAGGGACCTTAAAGGTAAACTAGTTTCAAGCCCCTGCTATAGGCAGGAGCATCTTCCACTAAACCAGGTGGCTCAAAGCCCCACCCAACCTGGCCTCGAACACTTTCAGGGATGGGACATCCATAACTTCTCTGGGCAATCTATTCCAGTGCCTCACCACCCTCACAGTAAAGAATTTCTTCCTAATATCAAATCAAAACCAATCCTCTTTCAGGTTAAACCCATTCCCCTCTTGTCCTGTAACTATATGCCCTTGTAAGAAATTCCTCTCCAATGCCCTTCAGATACTGAAAAGCTGCAATTAGGTCATCATGGAGCCTTCTCTTCTCCACACAGAACAACTCCAATTCTCTCAGTCTCCTCAAAGGAGAGGTACTCCAATCCTCTCTGGTCATCTTTGTGACAACCTTTGGACTCACTCCAGCAGGCGCACGCCCTTCTTGTGTTGGAGACCGAGAGCCAGATACAGTGGTCCAGATGGGTCTCACTAGAGCAGAGCAGAGGGGCAGAATCCCCTCCCTCCCCGCTGGCCACACTGCTCTGGATGCAGCCCAGGACACGTTTGGCTCTCTGGGCTGTGAGTGTGCATGGCTGGGTCAAGTCCAGCCTCCCACCCACCAGCACCCCAAGTCCTTCTGAGCAGGGCTGCTCTGATCTGTTCATCCCCCAGCCTGTGCTGATACCAGGGGTTGCCCCCACCCTGGTGAAGCACCAGCACTTGGCCTTGTCAGCTTCACATCTGCCCACTTCTCCAGGTCCCTCTCAACGACATCCCATCCTTCAGGTGCGTCAACAGCACCACTCAGCTTGGGGTCATCTTCAGATTTACTGACGGTGCACTCAACCTCTTCATCTGTGTCACTGATGAAGATACTAAATAACATTGGTCCCAATACAGACCTCTGAAGGCACCGCTTGTCACAGAAGTCCATGGAGACTCTGAGCCATTAACCACTGGATGGGACTGTACAACCACTTTCTTATCCATCTAATCATCCACTGAATCCATCTCTCTCCAATTTAGAGAGAAGCATGTTGTGGAGGACCATGTTAAAGGCTTAACGGAAAGTCCAGATAAATGAGTATGTAGCCTTTCCCTCATCCACTTATGTAGTCGCTCCACCACAGAAGGCCACTGGGTTCTTCAGGCAGACTTGCCCTTGGTTAAGCCATGCTGGTGTCTTGAATCACCTCCCTGTCCTCCAAGTGCCATAGTGTTTTTCTAGGACGATCTGTTCCATGATCTTCCCAGGTACAGAATTGAAGCTGACAGCTTAGTAGCTCCCAAGTGTAGGAAACAGAGAGGTAAAAACTTCTGCAGAGGATGGAGGGTTTGATTTACAACCCTGGAAGAAGCTTGGGCTGGTGTAATGACAGAGACATATAGACCTTAAGCAAGAGAGTTACAAACCTATGTTTCTATAGTTATAAGTAAGAATATGTATTGGGTGTTATGGTGAAGGGTTTTAAGTATGGTAATGTGATTTTAGAGTTTAAGCTAAGAATTTAGATGTTACAATAGAAGTATATGTGTGTACATGACCTAAAGAATCACTGGTTAGGAGACAGTCACATCGCAGTAAAAAGTACTACAGGTGATAGGTCATAAAGTCAAAACAAAGTGTCATGTTAGATGCTTATTGGACTAGAAAGTTATAAATTGCCATGTAATCTCGAGTCTTGTGACTTTTTCCTCATTATGGCGACTTGTTAATCAATCTCACGACCTCCGAGACTGATGCCTTGTTTGTTATTTTAAGTACAAATAGTCTTATCGATGCAGTCCCATCCCTTATTAATGAACGTCGGCAGTATATGAATTAAATTGAAGTGATAAGCAGAGAAAAAAGAGAAGTAGAGCTCTACACCCAAGGCCCTCTTTCCTACTTTTTAAAAAAAAGATGGGTACAGTGTTTCCCCTTTTTCCAGTCACCTGGGGCTTCACCTGACTGCCCTAAGACAGGCTGCCATTGATGACTGAGGCAAAAACATTGCTGAGTACCTCAGCCCTCTCCTCATCTATTGTTACCATTTCATCAGCTGGGGTACATTTTCTTTGACCTTCCTTCCTTTGACCGTTCTGGCTGACATAGGTGTACAACCCTTTCTTATTCTTCTTTGTGTCCCTTGCCATGTTCAGCTCCATCTTCGCCACAGCCTTCCTGACCCCATCTCTACACAACTAGACAGCATCCCTATACTCTTTCTGTACACCTGTCCTTACTTCCGCACTGCTTGTGCATTTGCTCGTCACTCTTTGAGTTGGACCAGCAGGTCTCCACTCACGCCCATTGACTGTCTTCCCTGCCTGATTTCTTGCACCTGAGAATTGCTAGCTCTTGTACTCTGAGTATACGATACTTAATTATTGTTTATCTTCTAAGTCTAAAGGAAAATTCAGCAGCATAAGAATTTCCTATATAGAATTCAGCACTTGCTTATATTAAAGCCACTGCTTATACAGAGATTTATATGGAAGGATTAAATCTCAAAACTCACATGAAATGTTTTGCCAAATGACAGGGCAATGAAGGTCAGATTAATCAACTGCTTTAGGTTGTAACACATTAAAAGGAGATATCAAGAATTTTAACTTTCACATTCCAAGAACTAAAATACTCATGCCTTCTCCTAATTTGCAATGAATTAAATGGATTAGGTGAAAATATAAACTATGCCACAGTCTTTATAAATAAACTAATCATCTGCAATCAATTAATTTGCAATAACTTCGATTATGTTCTTGGGCACAAACTGCGGGGTAATCCAGACCGCCTAACCCACATGTAAGAGGATATTTTCTTTATATTGTCAGGTTCCCTGGGATCACCACGGACAGAACTGGAGACCAAGCCTGATTATCCACTGTGGGGAGTACCTAGGAGTTTAGAATCATAGAATCATTTTAAGTCGGAAAAGACCTTTAAGATCACTGAGTCCAACCATAAAGAACACTTATATTATTCCCCTCATGATGTCTGGGTGTGCTCGCCTTAAGGTAAACATTTTAACTTCCTGCATCATCTTTTCAAAACACCACATTACAAGAAAACAGATTAAGTGCAAAAATTTCTATACTTTTTTAAATATAATTTTTTTTTTACTCACCACAGGATCCAAGCAGCCAAATATAGCACCAAATATAAGCATTTTGCCAATCTTTACATTAACAGGAAGGGCTGCAAGGTGTTGGCCCAATGGAGTCAGCTTGGGCTCGTGTAACTGACAAGCCCCAATCTTCCTCAACAGGTTCATTGCATTACCAATTACTTGCTGCTGTGGTGGATCTAATGCTCTGGAAAGAAAATCTTCAGGAGAGCCAAGACTACATTTCTGTGAAGTAAAGGGGCATATATTTCAATATCAAAATATATTATAAAAAAGTTTTCTAACAGCTACACAGAAAACTGGAAAGCTGTTCTTGCATCAAAAGTTCACATTCCCTCCCCACTAAACAAGCCTCTTGCTTTCCAGACGGCTGATGTGCCCCACGTTAGGTTAACAGAACTTCATTGTTTGGAAGGGCTTCACATGGCATGACCACTGTTCAGAGAAGTGTGCTACCAATGATCACTGATGAGCAGGAGACTCTCAGTCCTAATCGGATGCAGTTCAACCTAGCACTAATTTGTCAGGCTGCTATGCCAGGTTTCCCATGCACATCCTACTCACTTAAGACACGGTGAGAAGTAATGGAATTGCTCCCTTAAGCAGAAATCAATTAGAAGGCTATTTAACAAAGTTTAAATTCTTACTCTGAGGCAAACTACAATCATATGGTAGACTATTCTCATTGAACAACGTGTTCCTATTATCCAGCAGTCAAGTGCTGAGCTACCCCGTGACCTGGGGGAGAAGTCCCACTAAGAAATTACATTGGATCAGGTCTGTCCTAGCAAACCTTTTTAGCTACTAGGTCAGTAATTCCAAACCAGGCAGTAGTATGAAAGCATAATTTCTCCAAAGGCATGCACAGTATTTTTAGCTATCAAGCCTTTCGTTATCTTTTCTCTCCCATCCAGCTGAGGAAGAGAGTAATAGAGGCGCTTTGGGGCCACCCAGAATCCAGCCAATGTCAACCCACCACACAAGGTTAGCAATTCTAAAACCAAAACCCATACCATAATATGAAGGCATAATTCCTCCAAAGGCACACGCAGTATTTCTGGAACAGAATATTCCATGAAACTTTCAAACCTGCAACACCATAAAAACACAAACACATATATTCAACTAAATCTTTGAATTAAACTTGTAAATCTGGGTTTCACATGGTCACTCTTTACAGTTTTTCTCTTGAGGGGCAAGGCAGGGAGTAGCATGGGTAAGCCATTCATACTTTGAATTAAGGCATGTGCTGTGGCTTGGAAAACAAGTTTTAGTCAGAGAGGGAAAGGCACGAAACCCCCATTTTCAAAACAAGTCTGTAAAATGCTTTCAAACTGAAAAGTCTTGTATGTGACTAAAAGGCACACTTCACTGGTTATATCAAAAGACTTTAGCCTTAATTTGTTTCTCAGCTGAAAGTCGCTTCAGGCTTTCACAGAAGCGGGAAAAAGGTTATTCCACTGCAGTAACAGAAACTAATTCTGCAGTGCCCCCATCTCTTAACCACAGAGATACCACCTCAGAAACCTACAGATTTGTCTGATAAAAAATTCAGAGTTCAGGAAGTAAGGTTTGCACGCATTTGACATGGGCCAAGCAGGTGTTGTTAAAAACTGATGTTCTACAATTCCTTGTGCTGCACTCTTCCTTTAATTATGATTTTTTTTTAAAAAACACATTATAGAAATATTAAGAATAAAAATAACATTTTTAAAAAATGTGAATGACTACTGTAAGACTTTATACATATGATATTCAAATTCTTGTTTCGGTTGAGTTTTTTCCCAGTTTTATCTTTGTTTGCAGTAAATAAAGTGAATTTCAACAAGAATTCTTGGTTTTGCACAGAAAAAGATGGTATCTATGTGATGTACAAAATTTGCTAAGTTTACAATACCTGTCTCTTGTGTACATTCGGAAGCAGAACCCATCCCTAACACGCCCGGCTCTTCCTTGTCGCTGCAGAGCACTAGCTTTACTAACAAAGGTCTCTTCCAGGGAACTCATCTGACTGCTTTCGTGATACCTTAAAAATTATAAAGCAAAAGCCTCTTCAGATTTCAGAATTAAAATCTGCATGGATATATAACCTGAACACCAGTATATTGACAATATATTTAATGAGCAATTATTTGAAAATATATTTAGTTTTTTGAATTAAGCATATCTGGGAGGAACTGTATATTACAAAATCTTGAATACAACTCACCAATGAAAGTGTAAATACTGGAAAATGAAAGCTTTAATATTTCATCTCCCTGGCAATTTAGAATCATTCCAATACATTATGTAGGGCTTTTCACACTTAAAGTGAAGAAGAATAACTTTTAAAAACTGAGATAGTATTAAAAATACTTCCTTCATTTTTAAAGCAGTACTTAATCATGATTATCTATACATTATATCCATTATCTATGAACAACTTACCTTGTTCTTCACACCATTTGAAATTCCAAAGATACATCCCAAACTTGCACCTAAAACTCCAGGCTGTTAAATGAGCTCAGCACATTTCTGCATCCAGAACTCTAGTTTAATAAGGATACTACAAAATTCTTGCAGTTCTATCCTCCAAATATTTACAGAAATCACAGTATGACTGATGAAAATCAAACTCTTACCTATTTTCTTTTGTTCTCCCAGTATCAATCACAAAGACAACATCTGGGATTGTAATACCCGTCTCTGCTATATTGGTTGCCAAAACAATCTGGAGAAAGTAACATAACATAAAGAGAAGAACTGGAATGTCTAACAGTTTTCATCCTTTAAATGAGTATTATGGAGTAAGTCTGGTTAAAAATTTTTACCCAGAAATGTTTCCTTAGATAAGCTGACAAATAATTAAAAGCTACAAGACTTGGAAAATGGTCTAGTTTCTCCCAATGAGAGAAATTAAAAGTTAAGAAAGAGTTTCACATTCCCATATTATTTTTTAATCCACCAAAATTACTGGCTAGTATCCACGAAAATTGATCAACATTTAATTACATAGTTTGGCAGTAAATAAAATTGTATTTTTCCTAGATAAAAGCCATAGTTACTGGTTAACAATAGCTAAAATACAGGAAAGTATTAATTAAGGAAGTTCATAGAAAAAGATTAGGTACAAGAATTTGTCCAATACTGTCAAGATTTTCACAGCATATTAGCTTGTATCCATTACAGACCACGAAATTAGAATTGTTTCTTTGCAGAGAGAAAATTTCAGGAACAACTGTTTGTTGTGTAATTCTGTATGATTATATTTTATAACAATTCAGAGTTGCACCCACAGAAAACTAAACTTCTCTTTAAGGTTGTGAACTTTGTAGATATTACCTTTCTAATACCAAGAGGAGGTATTGTAAAAGCAGCTGCTTGATCTTGAGTTGAAAGAACAGAATGCAGAGCTATCAATCTGTGCCTAGAACAAGAAATTAGAGTAATAAATATACACTTACCAAATAAGATAGAGTAAAAAAATGAGACCAGCACAATGACAACACTTGGAGAAAGCAACTACAACAGACAACTGAAAGAGTAAAGCTTTGTATGATTAGGTATGCAAGTCTGCTTCACCGTTTTATTACAATATCTAGAAAAAATAACATAATTAGTTCATAAGGATGTTCTCCCATTCAGTAAAAATGCAGGAAAAATAGTAACACTGCAGAGGAGTGCAATAAAGGGAGCTAGGTGTTCATAAACCCAAGTTTTTAAAATTGTGCTTCCAAGACAAGGACCATTACAAACACACGCAACTTTGAGTAATAAAGGCCTTCAAAGATGAGACAGCCACAGAGACTGGTACTTTCCTTCTCTTACAGACCTTTACATCTCAGTGCATCAACAAATATTTAGCATTTGACTGCAACTGTTCCTCTTACACAGTTGTGTTGCTAACTTCCAGTCACCCAAAAAAAAATTTTGAAATTATCTGCCACTACAACCCTAGGCCATTTCTCTTGGTAGATCCAGATGCTCTGGACCTCTTCTCAGGAAGTAGTCACTTCCATGTAAACAGCAAGCCACAGAAATCTGTATCCCAGGTATGGCAGCTTCCATACCCTTAAGAAGCTGAAAAGAAGTAGTCAAGTGCTTTTGATTAAATGAATTTGTTGAAGAATGAAATAGAAAGTAATAAAAGAAAATTAATCATACCATTCCTAAGTATCCGTCATTTTTGCTTGTGTAACTTTTAGATTATAGTAGTAAAACTACATTTATATTGTAACAAAACTACATTTGTATTGCAGTAAAATTACATTTGTAGCACAAATAGATCAGAGGTATGACTCACAGTTTCCTTTTACAAGAACAAGAAATCTTAATGAATATGTTTGCTGGGTTGTAACTGAGAGTATTAACTTAAAAAAAAAGTATCTGTGCTACCTGTCACGCAAGTTAAATCTTCTGTCAGTCGAAATGAGGTCATACAGCTGTTGGATATGGGCAAGGCCTGGTAAAAAGATCAGCACAGCACCTTCAATGTTCTTGAACTGGGGACTTCTATCTGCAAAATTACAGTACAAGCATATAGTTAAAACAAACATGCACTGCAAACAATTTCACAAAAGAGGAACTAATGCTACCTCCCGTTTTAATGCTTTTTAGGATGTTTAAGAATGAAGTCAAGTACTTCAGTATCAGTAGAAAGCACTGGAAAATAGGTCCAAAGGACAACCCCAAGTACATAAACTTCTTAAGAAGTGGACAGTACCTAAGTATGCAAGCAACTCCAAAATAAGTTCAAGGTTGATCTTGTAAGGGTTCATATATAAGACAGCCTGCTGTGTACGACTGCTATACTTCGCATAGTGAGGAGCCAAATCGATACCAGATCCAGACTGGATTGGGACATACTCCTAAAAAACAATAGTAAGGAAAAAAAAAAATCTTATTCTTAATATTTTAGAAGACGGTAAGAACAGAAGGTGAATTTGCCATTCACTTGAAACAGACTGGGATAAGAGAAATTTAACTAACTTCCCACCAAAACCCATGTGGGTTAGATTTAATCACAACCACCTACACAATGTGTTACAGGTATCTACAACTTTTAAATGACACTCCAGATTAAAAAAAAGGTAAAAATTAAAGTCTGCCCAAGAAGTAAACAGGCACCAGATCCGTATCTGGCATTCAACTGGTATCAGTTCAAACTGGGCTAACAGATGTATACTCTTCTCTCAAAACTCCTACTTTGGGGTGTATGAAACTAGTTTCACCTTTTCCCTCTCCCCCACCTCATCCTTCTCAAGTAATGGTTGCAATGAAAATTAAGAATAAAGTAGGTGGCAACTCTGTAGTGTTTTGGAACAAGAAAAAAGAAGATTTAGCAGGAGAGACATACATTTAAATTGGTTCTAGACATCTTAAACACATAGCATAGTTTCTATATTAAGTGGCACTATTGTAAACTTTTTCACCTTTAATCAAAACACTTAAGGAAGCTTGACAACACATATTCTTCTGTACTGAAGGAAAACGATCAACAGAGCACACAAAGAGTATTTTTCAACTTATGTATCAGTGTTTGATCATAGCAAACTAAACTTCCAGAAGTTTTGCAAAGGAAGTTGGAGCAGACAGGTATCTTCCCAAAATACAGTCTACATGAACAGCCTAAGCTGCCGAAGTCAGACGGCATGGATAGAATCTCCCCTTCAAGAGTTTTGATGCAAACGCACATAGAGCTGTCACTGCTGAGTACCTAAGGATTAACCATAGCCTGTTAAACAAAAGAGGTCTATACAACAATCTCATGTAAATCATCTCGTTTGGCATGCCAAGTTGGAGGTACTGTGAAGTTTTTCGGCTAAGAAGGATAAGGCCTTGCCTCTTCTGTTGTTAGATTCACTGTGTAGGAGAATTCTTCGGGATAAAAAAATTAAATGCTTTCCCTGCTGCTGCTTATAGATCTAGAGCTGGGAATCTGCAAGAGAATTTAATGTCAAATACAGCAAAATCAAGACAGCTATATAGGAGCTGGAGTGACAATCAACAGGGTGCAGGATTCATAAATATTTGTAGGAGTGCCATTGTGCCTGTCTTTTATAAACTGAAAGAATATTTGATATTCTACAATCACATTTAATTCAAAGGAACCAAAATGACTATATAATAAAACCCCCCAAAATTTCCAAGACAAAACTAAAAATGCCTGCTTTACCTGGTGCTTTGTAGCGCTTCCTCCTTTACCAGTAACATTTATTGTTACTTCCTCCTCCTCCTCCAAGAACTTCTGACAATATTCTGAGTCTTTCTCCAAAACATAGCCAGTTGCTTCAATTACATCTTCAACATGGAAAATCTTCAGTGAAAATTCAAAGAAAAAATACAAGGCATGTCAAAAACTAATCAGCAAACTTTTCACTTTTTAAAGCTTACATAACGAAGTTGAACAGGGCATGCTTTAATGTTGTAATAAATCTTCCAGATTTCAACTTAAACTCCCTTACAGTTTTTGAAAACCTAACCTTAGAGCTGCTACAAGTTTGTTAATGGGCTTCTCCATCTGATCACTACATAACCTTTACCATAGCCTATATAGAATGTGTAGGAAAAACATGTAAGAGTGTAATGACAAAATTACAGGGGGTTTGGGAGAAATTCTTTAATGCTTTACTTTCTACCTAGGTTTAACAGAGAAAAATTAAAGTGTCACTGATGGACTGATTGCAATCAATAAATCCATCACAAAAAAATAGTACAGCCGTGTACTTCAAAGTCCTGAAGCTATTCTGTTTTCATAAAAGGACTACAAGTCCCTGAAATACATATTTTGAGATTTGTATTTCTGGTAAAAAAAAAAAAGTGATATAGGTATACTACCTAAATACTAACCAGGCAAACACTGTACACATGCACACGAAGTGTCTTGCATACTCAAAATAAACATCTACTTACCTCAACTGGGTAGCTCCTCCCTGAGATCCTTAAAATGGGACAGTGTGAGAAATAGCTGGAAAACTTCTCACTGTCTACAGTGGCGCTCATTAAAATCAGATGCAGGTCTGAACGCTTATGCAAGATCTCTTTCAGAATAACTAGCAAGAAATCAGACTGGACACTTCTTTCATGTACCTAGAATTAGAAAAACACATCTATAGCAAGAATTTAGTACAGGTCAAGGCCCAGAATAACTATAATTTCTGCAGAATAGTAAAGAACTGATAACCTCATCTACAATAACATGAGATATACTTGAAAGAAGACCATCTTCTTGAAGTTTCCGAAGCAGGACACCTGTTGTACAGTACAGTAGTCTGGTGGCTTCTCCTGTTCTTGATTCCATACGAATTTGATATCCACACAGGGAATTCTTTAAAAATAAATTAAAAATATAGAATAACTTAACATACAAGCTAACAATATTCAAAATTAAGTGAAATTTAGTAACTGTCAGGTTCAGACACCGCAAAAGTTGGTAATAAAGTAGTATAGTGAATGACTGCCACACTTCCATACAAGTACTTTCCTTTGTTAAGAAAGGAAAAATACACAAAGTTTATCCAGAGCAGCAAAGAGCTGGTAAAATCAGGGTTCTTTTCAGGACTCTTTGACAGTCTCAAAAATATTTTTGCACAAAGTACCCTAACAAATACAGGACTTCAGCTTTCTTCAAATAACAAAATAATTTATGTTGGAAAGGGCCTCTCTCAAAGTAGGGCCTCACTCAAGGCCAGACTGGATTGCTCAGAGCCTTATTCAGGGGACTTTGCTTCATCCCTAGTGATAGTGATGCCCAACAGTCCCTGGGCAATCCACTCAAATCTTTGACCATTCCCACTATGAAACACTGTTGCTCTACAACAGCCTCTGAAGATTTTAGAAATCATATACGGATACCTACAGGTTCACAGGTGACAAGACAAAAAGAAACAACTGAAACACCAAAAAGTCCTTTTCAAGGGAAAATAACATCTAATTGCTTAGTTGCGTAAGAAATAATGTTCTCACTTTTTGTCAACAATCCAGCCCCCTGTACTTGATCAAGACAAGCAAAATAATTCAGGCACTTCTTACTTTTCCTCCTGGTCCTGATTCGCAGCCCAGCTCTTCACAAACCCTGGTTGCCAGACTCACTGCTGATATTCTTCGGGGTTGTGTGCAAACGATACTGCATTTTTTTGAACCTTCATCTAGCAACAAGTCTTCTAACAAAAAATGGGGCACCTGGGTACTCTTCCCACTGCCTGTTTCACCAGCAACAACAACTACTCGATGCTTTTTAAGAGTTTCTACAATCGAGTACCTGTGCTCAAACACAGGCAACTCCTGTCTCTCTTTCAGAAGCCTCTGGTATCTGGAGGAACTCTGCAGCTTCTTAAACAAAATCCTTGAAGGTTCCAAATTATCTCCATCTGAGGTCTCAAGGGTGAGATTGCTGAAGTCCTCATCAGAAACTAAGTTTTCCCAGGAATCTTCAGGACCCTCAGATAGTTTTGGCTGATTTTCAGACTGTAGCTGCTGTTGTTGTTTGAGTTTGTTTAATAATCTAGCAATAAAGGTATCACGTGGCTTGTTGGTTTCTATCTTGCTTTCTTCTTCCTTTTTCTTTTCGATATCCCTCCATTCTAGCCAGACATCTCGGTAGGTAGGAGGCAGCAACTGATGAACTGACTTCAGGTGCAAAAAGCAGAAAAAAATCACATCATGTACTACTTAGTAGTATCACTAATATTTTATGTGTAAACAAACCCAAATGTCAAAAGACATGACAAAAAATGAGTAAGAAGCCATTCTAAATACAGAAACTAGGAAAGCAGTAATATAAATGTCAACAATAAACTTTTATTTTCAATTAGTTTGCAGTTTTTACAAGACCGAAAGTACAGCTTTACCAAAAAATATCCTTTCTGTATGCTGCAAAGCATATGCACAATTAGATAAAAACAAATTAATATGTAACAGAAGCAAAGAATTTAATGGGAAATACTACATGAAACTATTTTTAGAACCTAACTATAGGTACTATAACAAAAAAGTGCAGAAGCAGATTCGAGGCCAAGAACAGTAATACTGCTAAGAAACTTACTTGTCCTTTGGTTAAATGGTAGAGTGCCAAAGTAGCAGCTAGATGTTGTGCTTGCATACTATCTTCTGTTACAATTGTAGGACACATTGCCATTACATCATCTGATGACTTGGTAATCCTGACCCTTAAAGAGAAATTTCAGAGGCATTTATCTCAATTTTTTTCCTACTGATTTAAACAGAAAACACCTATATATCATAACATTTTCAGCAAAAATTCCAGCAGTGAATTTGTAATTTTTTTTTCTCTTCACAAACATCTTCATTTTCTTCAAGGCAGAAGTATTTATATACATACAGATTATCACTAAGGTTAGGAGCTTTGGAAGGAGGAATAAATGTTTGTGTGTTTGTAATTATTTAGGATAGACTGAGATGACATTTAATGATCTACTGAGATGCAAACATCTGTTTAACAGATAAATACCAGTCAGAGCAGCAATGAAATTTCCCATATTCTTAGTGGCGGCAGTCTGTTAGTAGTTTTTAGCGTGAGCAAGAAAACAAGCTCTTTTACTTGGTTTCTTCAAGAAATGCTGCTCATTTATAATGCTGTGTCTACTTTATTCATACATTCTACTTTAAAACTCTATATTATACCCTTGATTTCTAAAAGAAATTTAAAAATAACATACTGCACTGTTTTGCCTGCAAATATATGGTAGCTTTAATACAGATTTTTAATTTGCACTTTATTTTAAACAATCTCCAGAGGGGTTTCAGTATTCATAAACTTGAATCTTTGATTTAATATGTTACTTTGAATGAGAATACGAAACGTAAAACGTTCAAATCTACCTCACAGGTTTGCTTCACACTAATCTTTAATTCAGCAGTACACAAATAAAAAACCCTTATCCCTGCTTTATGGGATCATTCATTAGAATCTTATTTTTGTGACTTTGTCTAGTCCAAGCATCACTTTTGCAGAACTATCCAGAGTAAAATACCTCCCTGACGGACTAAAAAAGACACACTATATAAACATACTATATTAATATAGATCTCCATCAACAAGACAGAATTGACCAGATTTTTTATTTTCAAATGAACCAAAGGACAAATGTAAAGATTACAGGAAATACATACCTACATTTCCAATATTTTCCAACAGGAATTTTTTCAAAAGCAGGATTTGGGCTCTTGGGAAAATTCTTTCTGCACCAGTCAATCAAAAATTGTTTTGGAGATTTACCAGTCCAGCTTCGAGCACTATAATCAAAATTTCTTATATCGAGTGGTTCTCTCTTTTTCACTGCAAGAGCAAAAACCCACATTTTTAAGCATCCTAAAATTTATTTTACATTCATTTGAAGTCATTTTTACCTTTTATTCACATGTATTTAACTAGACAGCACTATTTTCTGAAATGCTTTGCAGAAATACTGGTAGTTATGATACATGACAGAAATTTCTGCTTTTCCTACAGAAGTATTTCGCAGAAAATTAATTACAGTATTTTGTTATCTCTGATCGCCCAATAATTTTAGAACTTTCATTAAGTTTGGTTATTAGAAAATAAACTAAGAGTTTGAAGATTTACAATGAAAATAGTTTAAAAAGATGAGAGGGTGACTGAAACAGCAACTAGCCCTACAACTGAAAAAAAGAAATCTAATTTTTAACGCATGACAAAAATAGCTTTCAATGTAATCTGCTAAAACAAGTGCAGATCCTTTAAAGGCAGCTTGGTCAGTGAGACAGACTGTACACAAATGACACTGAGTTGGGTGGGAGCGCTGATCTGCTGGAGGGCAGGAAGGCTCTGCAGAGGGATCTGGACAGGCTGGATCATGGGCTGAGGCCAAGGGTGTGAGGTTCAACGAGGCCAAATGCTGGGCCCTGCCCTTGGGTCACAACAACCCCAGGCAGTGCCACAGGCTGGGGCAGAGGGGCTGGAAAGGACCTGGGGGTGCTGGTGACAGCAGCTGAACATGAGCCAGGGTGTGCCCAGGTGGCCAAGAAGGCCAATGGCATCCTGGCCTGGATCAGCAATGGTGTGGCCAGCAGGACCAGGGCAGGGATTGTCCCCCTGTACTGGGCACTGCTGAGGCCACACCTCGAGTGCTGTGTCCAGTTCTGGGCCCCTCACTGCAAGAAAGACACTGAGGGGCTGGAGGGAGTCCAGAGAAGGGCAACGGAGCTGGGGAAGGGTCTGGAGCACAAGTGCTGTGAGGAGCAGCTGAGGGAGCTGGGGGTATTCCGCCTGGAGAAAAGGAGGCTCAGGAGATACCTTACCATTCTCTACAACTGCCTGAAAGGAGGCTGTAGCCAGTTGGGGATTGGTCTCTTTTCCCAGGCAACCAGTGATATGTCAAGAGGACATAGCCTCAATCTGCATCAGGGAAGGTCAGGCTGGACATTAGGAGGGATTTATTCACAGAAAGGGCTGTCAAGCATGGGAATGGGCTACCCTAGGAGGTGGTGGAGTCATCATCCCTGGATATATTTAAGGAAAGACTAGACTCTGTACCCAGTGCCATGGTCTAGTGGACATGGTGATGTTTGGTCATAGGTTGGACTCAATCGCAGAGGTCTTTTCCAAGCTAACTGGTTCTGTGATAGTCCACCTTCCTTTCCCACAACCAGAGCTTGTTCACTCATCACTGCAAATCTAGAAAAACAAGAACTGATTCTGGAATTTTGTGGCATGATTCAAGCTTGTACTGAACCACTTCCAACACACCTTTGTCTTCCTTTGCAGCACCATCAGGTTTTTCAAGCAAGCTCAAATTCAAAGTGGTTTCTTGAGGCTGAGGCGAGGGAGTTTTTTTCTTTTCATTTTGCTGTTGGTTTGAAATCTTTATAGCTGGATTAAATACTGGATGTTCCTCAAGCACTGCCATTTCTGTCAGAGAGAGAATATAACTTAACCCACCAACTGCTTAAAAACCAACTATATTAATTCATACTGAGTACCCAAAACCAGAACTAGTGAAATGTTACCGACATTTTAAAATTTGACCGAGAAAGAACAGATTCAGAAAAGCCTTCATTTCACAGAGTGGCATAAAAGACAATGAAATCAATTCAATCTGACTCCAAGATTTAATTGCCTAGCAAACATGCAGGCCAGAAAATAAAATACAGGTAACTTGCATAGCTCTACCTTGCTGAATTCTTCTTATTTTTTCTTGGGCTGCCTTCTGGCCTTGCTTGTCTTTGTCTTGCTTGGAGATGCTTGCTTGTTCTTTTGCTTCTGAAAGCTTGGCAGACAGATGTACGTACCTCTCATTCTATTTCAAACAGAATTATTAATTACAAGTTGAATATGGTATGCTTGTCACTTTCAATGACCTTCATAGTGATATGCAGGTTTTTTGTCCTTTGTACCAAGCTTACACAATGGAGAAACAACGAGTTTTTACTTAACTAACAGACAAAACCTTCCAGAATTTGATAGTAACTCATTCGATCTCGCTGAAATGTATTTTAAATGTTTCTTTCTTGTGTATTACATTCAACATTTTGAACCCAGTGTAAGTAATATGGGAAAGGAAAAACAACTTAGAAAAGAAGCAGCTTCAACAGATTTTCCTTCAGTAGCCAGATACACTACTGATAATGTAAAAAAAAATTTCAATCCCCAATTTGTAACACACAATTTTGTAACAAATAGATCCACCACATGCAGATGTACCAGACATATCAGTTTTTAGAAAGACTTCCACGAAGCATTATTCTGTCTTACTGGGTCAAATTTTTCTTCCTCTGCCTCTTTCACAGACTCATCCTTCTCTTCATCACTCTGCTGCTCGGCGTATTGCAAAATCCATTCCTTCATACTCAATTCTTTCTCTTTCTCTTTCTTCACATTCACTTCCTAAGAACAGCAATGTAAGTTAAAAGTAGTGATAAAGTATGTGAAAACAATGCTTTCTGCAAGTATTGAGGAACTACTGCTTAAGATTTTATATAAAATATATATATATGACAAGAAAAAAATGGATCAAACTTCCCCAACCAGGGTGAATATCCCACTATACACTTAAATAGATCTTAACACTAGAATAACCATAATTGCCATAAAGAATGAAATTATTTGTATGAAATCTTTTTGTTTTCTAGTTTAAGATTCAATAACCACAGAAATCAAAACACTGGAAGCATGTAGGCAAACTTCAACCCACACAAATGCATAGAGAGTGCCACATGTAAATAAACAGAATAAACCCATTACAGGATAAAATTAAGCAATGAAGCTATAGAGCCATAGAATGGCTAGCGTTGGGAGGGACCTTAAGAGATCACCTAGTTCCAACACCCCTGCCAAAGGGGTGTAGTGTTCCACTACAGCAGGTTGCTCAAAGCCCCATCCAACCTGGCCTTGAACATTGCCAAGGATGGGGCATCAGTAGCTTCTCTAGGCAACCTGTGCCAGTGTCTAATTACCCTCACAGAAGAAAATTTCTTCCTAATAACTAACCTAAACCTCATGAGATTCTCTGTGTTTTACCACAAAAATGAACTATGAAGAACCTTCTAGACTTCACAGGAAAAATACCTTTAAATTACCATTCCATTGAAATTAAAAAGCAGGTGACAATTACTAATCACACAACAGTTTCATAAGCTTTCCACATCAGTGTTAGAAATTGATACAACTCCCATATTTCTGAAAGTTTTTGCTCTCTCTTCCTCCCCCCTCTCCAAGAAACTACAGATTAGACTTTCAGATTACCTTAGCTTCAGGGCCATTTTGTTTCTTTTTGTTATCTTCTAAGTGAGGCGGTGTTCCACGTTGTGACACAACAGAGCAAAATTTTGCTCTAGGTTTCTGCTGCTGTTCTTCAAATTGCTGGCTAAAACCTTCAGGCAAGGCATCTTCAAAATAAAAAAAAAAGTCACAGAAAATATCAATAATAATTATAGGAAAACATTTTAAAGTGTGTTGGGAACCAATTAGAAGAACACAAACTGAAATAAAAATTAAGCTTTAGCATTTATGTAAGATAGTATTTGCTCATTGGACTTCCACAGACCTCAAAGTGTAGAAACAGGAAGACCACAAGATTTATACACTAAAATATCTCAGAACCAGTCAGCTGTGCCTCTAGGAAAGGAACACTGTTGCAACTACTAGTCTTAGTAGTCTTAGAGAAACGTATTTAATTACTACTATGAAGTAGTAATGCTACTGCTTAGCAAGCCGTTTCTCTTCTGTCAAAAAATATTTTGTCATCACACTCACCATCGGGAAGGTTTAAACAAAGCCAGTCAAGTGCAGAGTGAAGATCACCACCATATAAAAGTGTATTTTTCATTGCTTCTTCAATATGCTCAGTCTTAAAAGAGAATCTTTGTAAAGCCATGTATACATCCTATAAATAAGACAGCCAAGGAAGATTAGGATTTAATCTAACAATCTAATACAGGCTTGCAAAGTTCTATTTCCCATATATCAGAAAGCCAGCCATATACTTCCCATATATCAGATTAAAGGGAGATAAACAATGTGCATTAATGTATCCAAAAGTTAAGCAGAAAATTCTGTTTTGCACACAGAGTTTATAATACTTTCTTTCTAAATATGCATGCATAGGTATAAATAAATCTACATTCCTGCCTCTGTACAGAATATATTTTCTAGCTAAATAAAAGACATACCTGCAATTTTCCAGGTATATAGAATGAAAAATATAGGAAACCTAAATCATTCAGATTAAGTACTATTCCTCTATCTTGTCTGAAAGCTCTTGATTTCAGTTCCTGAATCCATAAAGATGTGCCTTTCCTAATAAGCATACTTCTTGATTTCACTGACTAATCATTAAATAACTACTGAAAAGCATGCTGTATTGGTTTATACTGCATACAGACGTGCAGTACGACACTTGATAAAAATGACAAAAAATAAACTTTTTTCTACATAAATAACGGAAAATAAAACTTTGAACTGTACCTGTAATTTTTTTGCAGTTAGTCTTTTGGAAATCATTCCTTTGTCATCATTTTGGTTTTTATGTTTATTAATCACATCGATAATTCTTTTCTCCAAATTACCATTTATCATTACCTGCAAAGAAAAAATTAGTTGATACAAGGTAAACATCAGGAGTTTTTATGACATGTCAATGCTCTTCATGACTAAGGATGTAAGAATGCAGAAATCTCTCTGTCATTCAAATTCCAACTTTTCAAGCTTTTCATAAGTGGCCTAAACATCTCTTACAAAAAGGACGCTACTTTTATTTCTGCAAGGTATATGCTTTTACTTGAAATAGAAAAGTTCATTCCTTATTACCAAGAAAGCCCATTTACATTTTCAAGGAAATTTAGTATGTTAAGAGAAATATTGTAAGTAAATTTTTAAAAATTTCTACCAAAAAACCCAAGGCCTTTCTCCTTTACTTGTATAAAATTTGAACACCAAGTTGCAATCTGTGATATCCTCCTTCCAAAACATCTTTATAAAAACAAACTTAGTATAATAATTCCAATACTTGAAACTCTTCTAAAACATGAACCAAGCTTTAGTTGCTACTAAGTTTGTTATATAAAATCTGTATCCCTTCTCTGACAGGAAAAAAATTCCATATGCACAGCAGAAGCCCAAACCTAACTCCTAAAACAGTCTTGCATGGAGAGCATGATCTGTTATTTAAAAAACAGATTCTCCTACACTGTTAATTTACCCCTATTTCTGAAAGGACACTCAAAACAGTCAATGTCTCACACATTACATGTGTTTACATGCACAACATAATAGGGAAAGAGACCTGAAGAAATATTTACTCAGCTAAAGCACTACTATGAAAATGAAAGTTGTTTTATGCAAAGAAGATACTTGCCTTAAGAACAGATTTATCTAGATTTGCAGCAGCACCCGAATCTGTTGTTGAACCAAAGCTGTAAGTTTTTGGACCTGCAAATTGCAAGTAACAATCAATTACACAAAACTCATTCAGAACATTTTTAAACTAGCTAAAGCAGACCCAACGAAACATAGGTTAGTGCAAGCTATTGCACTAACTTGCCAGAAACTTGCAGGTGCATAACAACAACAATAATCAAGAAAGGCCTTGCACAAGGAATAGCGAGGAGGGCTATGACTCTTGGCAGACAAAATTAAAAATTCAAAGGGTATATCAGAGGAAATGGGATTGACTGCTCACTCTCTGAACACTGAAAAAGGATTGCCAAATAGGGAAGTAAATGGCAGCTCCAGAACATGCAAGGCTGTTGAAGATTTTTTATTACAAAGTGCATAGCTATGTAACAGAACCCTTCGCCACTAAAGTTATGGACAGTGGACATTCACTGAGGTCCAAGGACAGACAGAACAGCTCTGCAATAAAGAAATCAATTGATATGGAAGAGTATTGATAAAAAATTACATCTGGTTCAGGAAGACCCTAAGCCACAGTTGGCAGAGCCTTTAAGAATATCCTGCAGCAGTACCACTGCATGTCTGATCTGTTCTTACCTAGGTATCTGCGTTTGTACCCTACCTAGGAGAGGGCACTGGGTTACAGAAGCCTTTGGTCTGCTCTGCTACATTCATTCTTAAATACTTTTCATTTAACAGCTATTAAAAAACCCCCAAACTCTAATTCACAAAACTATTTATTGTCAATAGAATGACAACACACAGCTTGCTGTTGATTTCCATCACCTTCAGAGCACACATATCGTGTCTGGTACTGAGAAAGCCCACACCTTCCACCAGCCTGTGTGGCTGTGCGCTGCTCCAGGAGGCACAGCTACATCCCAGCAGGTGGGCTAGACAGCTCATCCGTGCTGGCCTGCCTGCAGCATGGCTCTGGGAGAACCTGCTTCAAGATCAGACTAGGTTTTGGTAATTGCATTTCAGAAAAAGTATGGTCACCTCTGGTCAGGAGATACAAACAGCTGTCAGCACTCAGGAGCTACCCACTGGCACTTACCGGTGGGCTCTTTAGAATACACCAACTTAGCTTTCATTTACACTGACTGATTTTTCACTCCACTATACAACCTGAGAGTGAAGCAGGACATTTTCTGAAGAGGAGTAAGCACCATGGTTATTGGAGGAGTGGAAGATACAGGAACTACACTTGGTAGAGCCCACACTTGTAAAAGCAGAATACATGAATAGGTTCAGGAAACTTATATTAACACATTACAAGACTTCTTCTTAAAAAGCTGGAATCTCAGATGCCCTGGCCATTGCCTGATTTGCTCATGGTCTGCAACACAAGCTGTTCTAATGTTATATGGTATATGAGCTACTTCTGGAAAACTTGGCTTATTGAAAACAGGCATCTCACAGTGCTGCAGAATATCAGTATTTCAGACTGCACTCAGAACAGTCATCCCTCATCTTATCCAACACCACAGAAGTGCCTCCAGCCCTGTAACAGCTCTTTCAAGACAGAAAAAAACCCCCAAAACAATCCCAAACCCACATTATATTAATTTTAGTAATATACAAAACAAGGACATACATCAGAAGCTCTGGGAAAGTGCCATCCAAACACTTGCTCCACAGGAACTGCTGATAATCTAATAACATGACTTTCTGTAATTAACTGAACACATCGACGACACCAAGGCTTATCTGCTCAGGGACCCCCCGGCAACAGAATCACAGAATAGTTACATTGATCTCTCTAGAGATCATCCCACTTAGAGCAGGCAACACAGGAATTAATCCAGGTGAGTTCTGCATGTCTCCAGAGACGGTGACTCCATGACCTTCCTGGGCAACCTGTTCCAGTGTCCTGTCACTCTCAGTATACAGGATTTCTTCCTCATGCTGAGCTAAAACTTGTCGTGTTTTAGTTTGCGGCTATTGCTCCTCATTCTGGGTATCACTGAAAAGGGTCTGGCACCACCCTCTTGGCACACGCCTTTGAAATGTTTATATACATTTATGAGAGCCCCTCTCAGTCTTCTCTGAACAGGCCCAGCTCCCTCAGTCTCTCCTCATCAGGAGATGCATCATCTTTGTGACCCTCCACTGGGTAGATCAACTCTCCAGTAGCTCCTCGCCTTTCTTGTATGGAAGAGCCCAAAACTGGACACAGGACACCAGACGTGGCCTCGCTAGGGCCGAGCAGACGGGGAGGATTGCCTCCCCTGACCAGCTAGACAGGCAAGGCGGGCTGTAGCCAGGCCCAACCAGATTAGGAGCGGAGTAATTCCAGCTGCCTCTCCCGACGCTGGGAAACACCAGCCCCTATGGCCGGCCTCTCCTCGTAACGCCGCGGTCCGCGGCAGCCGCACCCTCGGGGGCTCCCGGAGGGCACTGCCCCTCCAGCCAAGTCACCCTCAGCCGCGCGCACAGCGCGCCCCACTCCTCGTCCGCACGGCACGGCCGCTCCCGGGGCTCCGCGGGGCGCCGTACCTTGTTTGACACGCGGCTCCTTGGAGGCGGGTGCTGGTCGCAGCGGGGCGGCCCGGCTGGCCGGATCTCCGGCCGCGGCTGCAGCGGCCTGGGCGGCGCCGACACGGGCGGTGGCGGCGGTGGTGGCGGCGGCAGCCGCATGAGCCGCGCTGCCCGCCCGCTGCTTCTTGTTGCGGCCGCCCATGGCGCCCCCGCCGCCCTGCGCGCGCGCACATACGGGCACCACTCTTGACACGGCCACCGCCTGCCATTGGCCAGCGGCCCCAGCGCACGCGCGTGGGACGCGCGGCCTGCGTCGGCTTTTCGCACATCACCGGCCAGGGGCGAAGGCCCGGGTGTGCGCCCAGGGGGGGCTCACAGAGGGGTCCGGTATCGTGACCGAGATCCAGATCCAGACAGAAATCGAGATCGGGATCGGGCACGGGCCGTGAGGGCGGCTCCGGGTGCCAGGACCGGCGGGAGTCTGTCTCCCGTCAGGGGGCGGGGCCGGAAGAGCCCCGCTCGCTTGCGGCTTGCGGCGTGCGGCCCTGCGCGGGGCATTGTGGGAGCGCGGGGGTGTAAGATGGCGGAGGCCTTTGGGGATGAGCTCTTCAGCGTGTTCGAGGAGGATGCGGCCGTCGCTTCCTCTGGCGCCAAGAAAAACAAAACGGGCCCCGCCGAGGGTGCCAGGAGGCCGGGGTAAGGGCGCGGAACGGGGCTGGGGCAGCGGTACCGGGGGTGCTCTGGCGGCGGGGCTGAGGGTTGTAACGCTGGGCCCGGCTTCTGCCGGCTTGTTTGCGCTGCTGAACCCCCTCGGGACTCAGTGTTTATAAGTGTCTGAAGGGAGGGTGCCAAGAGGATGCAGCCAGGCTCTTCTTGGTGGTGCCGAGCAATAGCAGAAGAGAAAACGTGGAGAAACTGATGCACAGGAAGTTTCACCTGAACACGAGGAAGAACTTTAGTGCGTGGGCGATTGTGCACTGGAACACATTGCACAGAGTTTTTGCAGTCTCCCTCGCTGAACATATTCAGGTACCATCTGGACAAACTCATGTGCAATGTGCTCTAGGATGGTCCTGCCTGAGCATGGAGGTTGGACCAGATGATCCACTGTGGTCGCTTCCAACCTGACCCATTCTGTGATTCTTTGACGCACTTTCCCAGGATCCCTGGTTCTCACGCTGTTGCCAGCCTTTGCACTGTGGCCAGTTGGGGAGTATGGAGACCTGGTGGCCATCTTATCTGGGCACTGGTTTAAAATTCCTCTGCAGTTTTTGTGGGTGGAGTTAGCTGGGTTGTTTCCCAAGCGCAGTGGGATCGTAGTAGCCTTTAGCGTATGTGTTTTCTCGCCTGAAACTACATAAATAAATGAGGAAAAATTTAAATTTCTTGTGTGTTTATGTTGCAGAAAAAGACTGGAAGAAAAGCCTTCAGTACCAGCAATAATGAAGCCAAAAAGGGAAGTTGAGATTGATAGTACTGAAAATGTAATGGTGGGAAAAAAGCCGAAATTGGAAGACGTTTTATCAGAAGATGTTAAGTAAGTGCTCAGCTTAATGCATAAGGTAGTCCTAGCAAGCCACATTGGTTAGCTGTGTGCCAGTTGGGAACAGTTAATATGAAGTAGTTTTGGAGTATTTTTATGTAAAGATTAATTTGCACAAGTTTGATTTTCCATTATCTGTTTAAGCGAGAATGTGCTGCTAGTGCAGCCTTAGCAGTGATGAGCACGGGGTGTGTTTAAAATAATACTGTAGACCTGTAGGTGTTCACAGTAGAAACTATACGTGAATTTGTAGTTACTCATTTGAATCGCAGACTCTTGCTCAAAGCCATCGTGTTGATTTCACATAGAGCAGGAGATTAGCTGGAAGTACATGGGAGGAGGCAGGCTTGCCGTGTACCATGACATTGAAAGACACAGTTGGCTTGGGATACAGGAAGAATAAATTAGCAAATAGGACGAACAAGGCTTTTAAGGCATATAAGGTGGTAACTGCATTGTCATTTGGTCTTGCATTTAATTTTTCTGAAGTTCGTTGTCGGGTTTTCTGTGAAAAGCTCGTGAGAAGACTTCTCAAAACACTGTAAACAAAACAAATTTTGCTTTGTATAGAAGCAAAATGGAACCAGAGCCAACGTTTTAACTAATTTTTTGTGTTGGTGGTATCAGTAGAATGTATACTTGCCTGCAGTAGCTTAGTAAATATGTTAAAACCATCAGAAATAATCAGTTTCATGCATTGAGACTTTCAGCCCTTCTCATGGCCATGAGAGAAGGAACTGGTAAAGAAGAGAGGGGCCTTGTCCTCAGGCAGCTGCTTGGGATGCTTCAAGCTGCTCTTACTCAGCTAGTAGCAGGAGTACAGGTCTTGAATTTTGTTTCGTTGTATTGAAAAAAGTATTGAAATTGTATTGAAAAAAGTCCTCATTTAATCATAAAACTTTATGGAAATAAATGTGACCCAGGTGCTGTTGTGTGGTGCAATTTTTGAGTTAATAGTTAAAGTAGGTTTATATGGTAGCAAAATTGTAACTTACGGGTATTAGTCCTGGTAGTAACCTCTGCTGCCTGTCCATGCCGAGACTGTGCATCCTTATTTTTTAATGTTGCAGTTAAAGTAGAGGTGAAATTCAACATACTCACATTTATAAAAATCAGTATTTTTGAGTACTTTTTTTGGCAGTCCTAACTGATATCTTTTTAGTTTGACAGATCTGATGCCTCAAGTAAAGGTTCAGTCTGTGGAAACTGTTGAAGGTTGTACACATGAGGTGAGTGCAGTGAAAAATAGGCTTGTTTCACCTAATTGTGTGTATCACTGCCAGTATAACAGTATGCATTATTCTGCTTGTAATTATTATATCACAGAATCACAGAATTTTTTAGGTTGGAAGAGGCCTTTATGATCACTGAGTCCAGCCATTACTGCCAAGTCCTCCCCTAAACCTGGTTCCCAAGTGCCGTATTTACACATCTCTTAAATAGCTTCAGGGATGATAACTGAACCGCTTTCTTGGACAGCCTGGTCCAGTGCTTGAGAAGTCTTTTCTAACGTCCAATCTCCTCATACACAGTTTAAGGTCATTTCATATCTTCCTTTTGCTTATTACCTCGGAGAAAAAACTGCCTCTCACCTGGGGGTGCCTGCAGTGCTCGTTAGAGTTGTATTGACCCAAGGGCAGGACCTGATACTTGACCTTGCTGAACTTCAAACCATTGGTCTTTGCCCATGGATCCGGCTTGTCCTGATCCCTCTGCAGAGCTTTCCTGCACTCCAGCAGATACAGTATTTTATACTATGTTTAAGGTTGTGAAGTGTTTGAAGTCTGTATCCGACACTGAGCATGCACAAAGTGCTCTTGAGAAATTAGTAGAATATCTTACTAGAAGGAGTTTCAATCATACTTAAAATAAAATGAATGGTTGTGAAAGACTCAATGGTAATGTTGATAAGATTCCATATTTTCCATACCAAGAACAGTTTGAGCACTGTTGTTGAGGAGTTGGTAAAACATGTTTGTGTTTGTAGTGTGATCAGTGTATTGAAGTATTCAGCGATTCTCATTCAAGAATGAAAAACTTTCTTGTAAAGCTGGTTACTGTTGAAAATTATATTTTGGTAAAAATGAAAAATCAGGGTTTTTTATGTGCAAAGTAATGAAAGCTATCCATTTTCAAGTTGTGGTCATAGACATAAATACAAATTCAAATATGAAAAATATAAACTATTAATGTTGGGTTTTCTTAAATCATCCTGTGTTCATATATGACTATCAGAAAGAGTCTGTGTGAGAATTAAATATGTAAATTTTAACTTCCTTGTACTGTTATGGTCTTTTTCTCTTCTGTGCTGTTTTCAAGAACGAACTCAAGTTAATTAGGGTCACATTCAAGGGCTCTGTATCATCAGACTTTTGTAATGAAGGAACTGTATATGCATTTGCTGATAAGGGTTCTAAAGCCCATGAGTCTTTACAGTTTTTGTTATTTTGAGATGTCTGGTAAAGGTTTGCCGTCACTTAGTAACTGGAGAGAGCTTAAGTATTTAAAGTGATTAAATGTTAGATATTGGCAAGGAACAGGAATGCTACCAGTATACAGTGTACTTGGAAAGGGAATGTTACCAGTGTGAGCTCAGTAATTACTTCGAACATCCACTGGCCGGAAGACATGATTGTGTCGTGGCCTGAAAAGCTAGTATTCCAAGGTAGCTGAAGCAGTAATACCTCACACAAGACAGTAGGGATATCAGGAAAGTGAGAGAAGGAGCATTGTTGGGACAGGAAAACAAAGAGATTGATGGAAAAGCTCTTGAGAGTAGGGGATGAACCCTTGACACATGAACTTGCAGAAACAGGATAGCAGAAATTCAGATTGGTTTTCATGCACTTCACATTGCCAGAAGTGTCACTGCTGTGGACACAGAAATCTGCAACTGTTTTTGTTTTAAATGTGTTTTATAGGTTGCACTTCCAGCAAATGAAGAATTCACGGGTCTGAAGCCAAGAACTGGAAAAGCTGCAAAAGTATGTGGTAGATTCCATTTCTTTTTCTTTTTCTACATGCTTTAAATAGTAGGTGAGAGTAGAGGGAAAAATTATGTTCTTTGTCAGTAAGGTCTGAAAAGATGGCCTGTCGTATATAAGATTGATGTTTCTATGTTTAAAATTCGGTAGAGAAAATTATGTGGTTGAATAAGGAGGATAGGCTGTTACGATGTCCATTCTTTTTGTTACATCAAGCAGTGGCATCATTCTAGTTTCTCTTCCTAAGCTAGTAAATTAGGGAAAATTCAATCATCAGGACAAGATTTTCATTTGCTATGACAACGGGACACAAGCAAAGATCTTAGGTATGGTATGAGATAAAAGTATTTAAATACAAAGTCATTGCGTAATACTGGATTAAGATCAGCAGAAAGTACAAGTATCTTCAGGATTTAATTTTGGCCTCTAATTTGCATGCTAGGTCAGTCAGAAAATGAATTAGATGTAAGTCTGTCTTAAAATTCTGTAATGTTTTTGGTTTTTTTCTTTCTAGGAATATCCATTTATTCTTGATGCCTTCCAGAGAGAAGCTATTCTTTGTGTAGATAATAACCAGTCTGTGTTAGTGTCAGCTCATACATCAGCTGGTAAAACTGTTTGTGCTGAGTAAGTACTTTTCTAACAGGCTCTAATGAAAGAGCAGTGTGATGTCCGTTCTGTCACTGTTTTGAACCATCAGTAGCTGTTGTGTCTCAATTCCTTGATACGATAGTCAGTCCATTGGTGTTAGAATCTAATTGGATACTCTTGAATATAAAAATTACATCTGTCATTGTTTAGTGGGTAGCAAAAGGCTTAATTTGTGTTTAAGCTTAGCTTTTGTTTTTAAACTGTCAAGGTATTGCTGTATAGATTGAAATGGAAGCTTCTTCAATACAGATTTCTGTAAATTTAAAAAAAAATACCTTTGTTTTCTAGCCCCTGGCTAGAACTAGTAAGGACTTTCTTGTGTGTTTTTTTTTTGCTTTGCTGGAAGCACTGGTTTGATTTAGTTGGCAACTTTGTGTTTATTGGGCAAGAAATTTTTAAAAAGTAGTGTGTATTTTCTGTCAGGGTTTGGTTCAGGCTGTGAAGTGGTTTTGCTGACCTGAAGTGAGAAGTGAAATGTACATGAAGAAATGTTAGAGCATGGGTTCAAATGCTGTGTATTGTTCTCTTGGTGTTCTGAATTGCACAATTTATTTTGTTTTTAAGCAAAGTAATAGGCTCTGTCTTCCTGACAGCTGTTAATATGGACATTGTTTGAATACAGGTATGCAATTGCCCTGGCTTTGAGGGAAAAGCAGCGTGTGATATTTACAAGTCCAATTAAAGCTTTGAGTAATCAGAAGTACCGTGAGATGTATGAAGAATTTCAGGATGTTGGTTTGATGACTGGGGATGTCACCATTAACCCTACAGCTTCTTGTTTGGTAATGACAACTGAGGTAAGATCAGGATCTTTTACTCTTTTTTGATTGGGGAGGTCTAATTTTAAAAGATTAAACTTGCCCAGTTAGGGTAGAAAATGTTCTAAAGTTCATTATAACCCATTTGAGCGTTTTAGCTTTTGGTTATTTAAAAAATTAGGTAAATCTTTGTGAATTTGTGCTTTTGAACTGTAAGTCAGGAACTTTTGATTCTAATGTGGAGAAAGTTAGAATTTAATTTCCTGAGTGCTCAAGATGCTTAATATTTGTAAACGTGAAATGCTGAAAGTCAGATTTACTGAATCCTGTGGTCAGTATTTTGTTCTAGAAAGGCAAAATAGGGAGAGCAAAATCATTGAGGGATAGTTGGTCCACAGTAGGTGCTAGAGCTCCAGGAATATGCAGCTTTTCACCTTCGGAAACAAAGTACTGTTTACAGAGTTTTGTCACATTTCTGTTTTAGAAATGCAGCCATGAGATGGAATTTTTCTTCTTTTGGCTTTACCTCAAAGGAACAGACAAAACTTTGGTAGGGAAGGATTAGAGAGACAGGATGATTTGATTTCTGACAAAAGATTTCCTCTTAACCACAGGGAGGTTATCTATTAAAATGAGGTAAAAAGAGGGCTTGCCGAAGTAGATCTGTAGACCTGTAACAATTGCCTGCCATGTAGGAGCTTGAAGAAATATGTTGTTTCATTCCTTTATGTTCCTTTCAGGGAAACCAGTTTTTCTCATGAAATGAGCTTGGAAAGCATCTCACAACCTATCTTTAAATGCTTTTACGTTTTGTGCAAAGTATGATTTAGTATATCCATGTAAATGTGAACCAAAAATTCTGGCAGTTTCTTACTGATGTCCATGTAACACGACTGTTTTTATTTCATGTGGAGGGACTTAACTTTTACTTCCTTTTCTAGATTTTGAGAAGTATGCTTTACAGAGGTTCTGAGGTTATGCGTGAAGTCGCATGGGTTATTTTTGATGAAATCCACTACATGAGAGATACAGGTATCCTATATGTACCATTTTTCTTTTCAAATCCTTGTATTTTTTTTCCCCAAGAACAATTTACTTTTCTTTTGAAGAATTAAATCTTATTTTCTCTCTTAAAATCAGTCATCTTTGTGTATAAATCATTCAGAATTTGTTTCCTACTGAATTTTTGTAATTATGTGTTGTAGTTCGCATTTTCTTTGCCGAAACAGAAATGATTTTGAGGGCATTTGATATGCTCCACCTGTGTAGGGGAGATTTGTTTTCTTTTTTGTCTTATTTTGTTTTTAAGCGTGCTGTTCTTTGGCTTCACGGATGAGAAACATGCTTTGATCACGTAAGTTTCCCATATGCCTTTCCATTTGCAGAACGTGGTGTGGTTTGGGAAGAGACAATTATTTTGCTTCCTGATAACGTACATTACGTGTTCCTTTCTGCAACTATTCCAAATGCCCGTCAGTTTGCTGAATGGATCTGCCATCTTCACAAACAGGTTATATTTTTGATATGCTGTACCTCTGTCCTTGTTGTCTTGTGACATAATATTGTCTCTTTGGTTGATAAGTGGACCTCTGAGTATCTTTTTAGGCATTTTATTGCTTATAGATGATGGTATAGTCCTGGTTCTCTGTCTGTATTCCTGCTTTTGCAGATATACTGGCTATTGCTTCTACGTGGCAACATTGAAGTTGTTTCTTAATGTTTATTTTCCAGAATTATTTAGGCACCTGCCTGATTGCAGGAAACATTCTGAGTTATGAAACATGGTGAATATACCATGATTTTCTGAAGGCTGATAGACAAGAGGTTATTGGGAGAATTTGGTTGAAGAGCTCTGTAAAAAGGCCAAGTAGAAATCAAAAGTAAATCTTAAATCTGTGGGAAATGCTATATATGCTTGCAAGCAAGTGAGAGAAGTGTAATGTAAGAAACTTATCCTGTCCTGTAACCTTTAAGTTTAAAGTTCTATTCTGGTTTTTTCCAAGATACAGTTTTATAGCAAAGAATTAGTGAATTACAACTGGGGAATTTGTTATCAACAAGAGGCTGGTCAAATTTTAAAAATATCTTGGATGTTGATTCTTATGTTGTTTATGATGAAGGCGGTATAATACAACATATGTCTATTTAAGCTTGGCACAAAACCTTGACTTTATTTTGTAGAACATTAGATTGTGGGTTTTTTTAAAAGCAGATTTATGCAATATTTAATGTTTTAAAGGAAGTGTTTGTTTGGTTTTTTCCTAAACAAGCTTTCTTGATGCATCAAAACCTTAAATGGTCATGAAAGTCTACTGTGAGTCTTTTTTAGGTGTTTCAGAAATACTTCAGGCTTTTTTGCAAAATATAAATTAACAGGTTTTCATTTGATTTTAGAAGGTGTTAATATTTCAAGTCTGTCTAATAATGCCGAAAGAAATACTGCCTATCTTTACTTTTTATGGTCTTGGGGAAGAATTTTTTTGGCCAACTTGCGTTCTAAAACATTTGCAAACTTTCATTTTCTTAAGCAAAGTCATTAGTACAAAATCCATATTCAGGAAAGAAAATTTTTTATCTTAGTTTCCGAAAGCCTTACTTTCTGGTTTTTAGAAAGTTACATTTTAATAGTAATGTATTGGATTTTCCATCAAGCAAGTGATATATCAATGCAATTATAAAATATGTATGTGAATTCTTTCTTTATAGCCTTGCCACGTGATTTACACTGACTATCGACCCACTCCACTGCAGCATTATATATTTCCAGCAGGAGGAGATGGACTCCATCTGGTTGTTGATGAAAATGTAAGGAATGCTCAGTTTGTTTGAAAGATTGTTTTCCTCACTTAACAGTCGAAAGCTTGAGCTGTTGCGAAATTTGGATAGGCTGTATAAAGGATGTTTTTGTTAAAATTAAGCACAACTGAGTAATGGTGATCTCTGAATTGCTTTCAGATTTTTGGAGTCTTACACAAGAAATTGATTTTATTATCCAATGTCATGCTATCAGCTGAGTAATATTTCCCTGAGATGTCTTAACTGCCCACATCCTTGCTTGTTTTCTAAAACGCATGCTGCTTTTTGTAAATCTGCAGAGTAGTTGATGTTCCTTCTGCTGTTTCTCACTCAAAAGAAAATGTAGTGGCATGTAAATTTGACTTTAATTGAGGGGGCAAAATATTTTTGTTTCTTCAGGTGTTTTTGAGCTAACAAGTTGTTTAAAATTTGTCATTAGCTCACTCAGCAGTAGCTGATGCCATAGACAGTAGCGCTGCACTTGAAGATAGGTCTTCATTGGGCAGCGTGGTTTTATGTGGATATTCCTAAAAGTCAGTTTTGGTACTGTGTCATTTAGCAGGTCTGGCATGGTGGATAGTGTGGTGGATAGAGCAATGAGCAGTAACTTCAGAGACACCAATGTAATTCTGAGCTGTGACGCTGACCTAGTAAACTCTTTGGATAGCTTATGCGTTGTTTTTGTCCTTCTGCCTGTGTACATATGGGGTAATGGTACTGGCTGTGCAAAGCACTATGTATTTTTAAGTGGGCTGTGTAAGTAACTACTTACAAAGGTTGTGTTTTACATCTAGGGAGATTTCAGAGAAGATAATTTTAATACAGCAATGCAAGTGCTTAGAGATGCAGGAGACTTAGCAAAAGGGGATCAGAAGGGCAGGAAAGGAGGAACAAAAGGTGAGTTTGAACCCATTCTGAGGTAATTTTTGGTATAAAATTTTTTTCCAAGTTCCATCCAACTTGTGCTTGTGTTTCAATTACTCCATAAGATACTTTTTGTTGTAAATTTAATTTAAATTAATGTGATCTTCCTGCAGGTCCTTCAAATGTTTTTAAGATTGTGAAGATGATAATGGAAAGGAATTTCCAACCTGTGATTATTTTCAGCTTCAGTAAGAAAGACTGTGAAGCCTATGCACTTCAGATGACAAAGTTAGATTTCAATACAGGTACAGATAAATCCAATCGAATTCTATTCACAGATGTTGTTTGATGTGAAATATTACTTTTCCTGTTGAACATCTTGTGTAAAACCAAAAGGAAAATACATACTGCTCTTTTCATTTACTATGCTGATACCTCAAGCTGTATTCAGTAGGAAGGTATGGGTGCACAGAGTACTTGGTCATAGCGATGTTGAACTGTTCAAGGATTTTAACTCTATTTCTTGCTTCAGTATGCCATTTATTGTAATAATAATACAAGAGCTCCTAGAAAATTTTGTCTGTAATGGGAGAAGACCGATGATAACAAAAGTATTTCCCATAATTTTCATGTTGTGTTCATTAGAAAAATAGTGTACTCTCAAAGTCCAAACAATGGTATAACAAACCACTAGAGTGTTGTTTCTTGACAATGCAATCCAGTTTTCTTTCTTTCATTCTTCCTTCTTCTCCTCGAAGTAAAAACCAAAAGGTAAATAAAGATGTTTTTCATCTTGGACTATGACCAAGCTTTGCAAATAAGTTTAAGCTCAGTGCTTCTTGGAAAGCTAAGGAGTTTTAACAAAAATGAGGAATTTGTTGTGAATCAATGTACTGTTTCACATTTGTGAAATGTTCAGGGTTCTTGCTTGCTTACTTGCTCCAATCTTTGGACGTTTTAGTTCAGTGTTGCAGAATAATGCTGGTGTTTCTCTCAGAAAATTTAAAGATATGTGTAAATGCAGAGGTGCATTTTCATGTTTTCTTCAGAATCACACCTTTGAATGTATATTTTTGATTTTCATACTACTTAGTGGAAAGGGTGTAAACTTTGAGAGTTAACAGGGAAGAGCCTCTATGTCCATGCAGACAGGAACTATTAGGTGGAAGAGGAATAGGGAAGGTTTATGAAATAGGCAGGGAGCACATAAAACTGGTAAATCCCAAGCTTGGAAGTAGCTGAAGTTTGGACTGTTCTGAAAGGTTTGTTCTAGTTTTCTTTTTCCTGATCATCTGCTTCTGGTTACCATTTGGCTCCTCTAGGCTTACTGAAGTCTTGATCGTCTGACCCAGTGTTGGTGGTTTTGTGTAGACTTTACAGTATTCCACTAGATTTTTATTGTACACTTTTGTAAATATTAGAATGTGGTATCACTTTATTTACATCTGGTATTAGCTTTCTGCATTTTATAGTAACTTACAAATTGCCTTCTTAGATGAAGAAAAAAAGATGGTTGAAGAAGTCTTCAATAATGCAATTGATTGTCTCTCAGATGAAGACAAAAAGCTTCCTCAGGTGAGTGGAGATTGAATAGGGTTCTTTTGAATAGAGTTGAATTGCTGCTGTCCCGTTGTCAGCAACCTGTGAAGCTGTGGGTGTTTTGTATAGGGTACAGAAATTATAAAACTGGATAATCTCATTCATCTCCCCAGGTTTTAGTATTTCTTGCATTACTTCTTGTCATTATGAAAGAGGTGATAAGGATTCCTGCCAGTTGTGATTCCAGCAGATGACGTATGTCAGAATTAACAGTGGAGTTCCTACCCCTTGTTTTATTTTTTCCAATTATGTTTTTAAGTAAATATAAGAGTTTATCAAGAGGTAGACCTGGGTTAAAACAGTCTGGAAGTAGTTCAAGTAAGAGTGCAGTGTGCACTTAGCAGTTATTGATTGCTGAGGCTTTCAAAAAGTTGCATTGATGCATCTGCGATCTAATTTATTGTATAATGACTAAGCATAGTGATGTTTTCCTATCTTTACAATGGAAAAATACAGCAGACAGAATATTACAAGATTGAAGGGGTAGTTACTGTATTTTAAATTGGGAAATAGTAAATTACATGAACACTAAGGGGGCAGTGTTGAGGCTTTCTGTACGAGTTTTAGTAACATCTGCTAAAATTTGTTTGCTGGTCTTTGGTATGTTTCTTCCCAGGTTGAACATGTGCTTCCCCTTCTGAAACGAGGAATTGGTATTCATCATGGTGGTTTGCTTCCTATCTTAAAAGAAACCATAGAAATTCTTTTCTCAGAGGGCCTAATAAAGGTATATTTTATGTCCATCTGTAGTTTGTTCTCTGTTGTGAATACATGGCTGGTAGTCCTGAAAATTCAAGAAGTGCACTTTAGCTCAGGGTGTATACTGTTATTACAATGGAGATTACACAACTGCAGCTGTAGTTTTAAGTGTTCCAGATTTTATTCGAAAGTATTTGAACTTACAGTGTCAAACTTAAATATTTTCTTCAACTATTTTATGTTACATCTTGCGCCTATGAATGACCGTGGACAATTACCAAGCTGTTTGCTGGTGGTCCTAAGGACAAATACTCAGAAAAATGTAACCGTAGGTCAAAGTTTGGGGATTTTTTGGGATAGCTAACTCCTATTTTCTCCTTGCAAACTTGAATATTGAAATTAATTAGTATTATTGATTAATATAATTTGCACTCCATTATGCTTTTTTTGGAATCTTTCACATATCCCATCTATTTAGTTTTCATGCTTTCCCAGGAAAAATAAGGGAAGATGGAAAGATGGTTTTGGTCTAGTTTTTAAGTATTGAATATGCCTGTGTTCTCTATACTGACTGCATAGATATTTTAAAATCCAGAGACGTTTTGTGTAGCAATCTCTATTTTCACGTTTGCTTGAGGTCCTCTTTTTTTGCTTGCTTAACTTCAGTCTGTTTATTTAGGCCTTATTTGCAACAGAGACTTTTGCTATGGGAATTAATATGCCAGCCAGAACTGTGCTGTTTACAAGTGCCAGTAAATTTGATGGGAAAGATTTCCGATGGGTAAGTGATAAACAGGTTCTGTAGAATAACTGAGTTCTTTAAACCTTATTAGGATTAAATTTATTCTTGATGTGTTCACCTCAATGTAGTAGAAAACACTTTTTCTTTTAAAAATCTTTGTATCTAATCCAGTCATAGTTAAAACACAAATTTCTGAAGACAAGGTTCCTCAGATTATCCATGAGATTGTTTAATAGATATATCAAAAGGGAATCAAACCCAGGTTAGCAGTAGACATTGGATTAGACTAAGACTTCCGCACAACTTGTCCAAAACTGTGAGACCCAGATATTTTATTCTGTATCAGAGAATTGAGGAGAATAAATGGACTTGATATGCTATCATATTGATCACTAATTTTGACAGACCTAAGAAAAGAGATCATTTACATTGGGAGAGTATTTTTGTTACAGCAGAATTTTTTGCATAATTATAAAATTTTAGACATTAAAACCCAGTATTTTGTTTACTTAAAATAATAATGAGGTCTTGCAGGTCATCATAGCAAAGCTTTTTAAGAGCCAAGGCTCATCCTTCAAAGGTGGGAAAATTGTGGTGAATCGGACAAGTGACTTGACCTGTGCATTACGAAGTAAACATTTCTTCGATCTTAGTCTAAGTTGTTCAGTTTCACTATTCATTGTGATTGCATGTCTGTAAGATATGTATAAGAATGGGTTACCTTTGAGATATCAGAATTGTGGAACTTCTGAAATTATTTAGCACAGTTTGCTTAAGTAGTTTTTGAAATCTGACTTAAAGTGAAACTTGGGGAGTTGTTGAGAATGCAGTTCCACATGACAAAACCCCTGTATTTTAACTTGCTGAGACATAGGTAACCGGTTGTAGCTGCCTCTTGCCATGTCCCAGTTCTTTATGAACTCTTCCATTTTTCATATAGGAGGCATAAAAATACTCCTTTTTCAAGTATGAGTATATTAATGTTACTCTTGAATAATTTGAGTGAAATGATACATTACTTGAAGACGATGAAGATGCATTATCAGTATGTTGAAGATACAATATATCTCCACCATGCTGAGCAGCCTTCCATTGTAACAGACATTAGTAAAACGGTTTTTGTGGTTATTAAAATGATATGGAGCTATAAGAGCATTAGTTGACTTTTACTGCTGACTACCTTATTCGTAGTCATGGATTTATATCATTAGTTCATGGTAGTAATGACTAATGAAGTCAATCTATGACAACTCTTTGATGACTTATATAACTCTTCTTTGCTAATTTTCATACATCATGTCACTTACTGTGCAATTGTAGTTGGCACTTTGTGTTCTTGCTATTTTCTTGATGTTTGTTAATTTCTTTTTCTTATTTTATTGTAGATATCCTCAGGTGAATACATCCAAATGTCAGGTCGCGCGGGACGCCGAGGTATGGATGACAGAGGAATAGTAATTCTTATGGTGGATGAAAAAATGAGTCCAACGATTGGCAAGCAGCTTTTGAAGGTAGGAGAGACATTATTTTGTTTCTGTTCTCCCAACGAGGTTACACTCATTTGAGTAATGTTATGTGGAAAATTATTCACTTTAGACGTGACAATCATACAGGTAGAAGATGACAGCTCCTAAAAGTAGCTTTCAGTGAATTCTCACAGGAGTTTCTATTGTGAAACAAAGTTAGAAGACTAGTATCATCCTTATTTGTACAAAAGTAGTATCATCCTTCTTTGTATAAAAGGGCTATCAGGCAGGACAAGTAGAACTCTACCCTGTTTTCTCGTGATAGCATTACTAGTGTAGTATTCTGTTTGTTTCTTGCTGACTGCCATCAGTTTAAGGGTTATGCTGGACGAGGAAAAGGTTTGATCTTTCACAAGAGTTATTAAATTCTTGGTTCTGTTATGAAATAAAGCTTTGTTTATAGACTGTCTGTGATAGACAAAATGGACAAGGTCATGCAAAAATGAGGTACATACAGTGAAGAAGAAGAGTGAAATGGCTGTCAGCTAAAATCAGCTGTGGAGAAACTGACAGTTCTTGCAGAAAATGCTGAGTTTGGAAATTAAGAGATTGAAAAAAATCACTCGTGTTTGAGATGGGCATGAAATTACAATCCTTCCCCAAACTGTAATGGGAGTTGTTACAGATTATTACACTAATACTCTCTTGCTTTGTAGTTTGAATATGAAATACTATACTCATTGCACTTCTGTTTAAATTCCATGGCAAAAATAACCACGAAGAAATATAGTAATCTGTTGTGTGAGTTGCCTGTCTTAGGCTGCTTATATTAATTGTGCACACATGTTAAAATTTAAAACTTATGGAGTTTCACTGCACTCTATTTAGGAGCTTGTAGCTTTGGTGCAAATAGCAGGTCATTTGTGTTTAACAGCATTTACAGTATTACTAGATTTAGTATAAATTGGGGGAATCATCTCAAGTCAGCATCAAGTTATGTTAACAAAAGGCGTATAGTTGTTGTGAAGAAATGGAGATGCCAATGTTTTTTGTTCAGGCAAATTAGAGCAAGGGGAAAAGTACATAAATGGCTGCTGTTAATTATGCAGATGTGGATTCTTTGTTTTTTCGTGATCTGTCAGTGCTACCTGTTAATTCATAATATATTATATTTGTAAATCTGTACATTACCTGTACCTTTTATACACAGGTAGTATTTACCTTCTTAAAGTCATAATTTTCATGAATGCTGCATTATGGCTAACTAACCAGAAATCAGTAAAATAAATTTCATAACTATTCATGTATGGTTGCATTAGGTTTTGTGTTAATTCCTTAGTCTTGATTTGATTTGTGTTTTCTCAGTGGATTGTGCCTATATTTATTCCTTCACATGCACTCTTAATGCATGTGTACATCTCTGAGATGCATGAAGACTAAGCTTTTAACTGGTTTTTTTGAGTTTTTAAGGCTGTTTAAGAAAACAGAAGTAATTTTGTGTCATACTTACTTTTAAAAAGGTTTTACACATTTGTACTTCACAGCTGAAAAATGAAGAGCAGTATATACAATGTGAGAGAAGCAAAAGAGAATCCTTATAAATAGTATTTATAAAAAAGTCCCCCCAAAAAGCTAATTTATATTAAATAATTGTTAATAGCTTAAGAAAAAAATGGTATTTCAAGTATTTATCTTCATATGTTAAGAGATTATAAGCTCAGCCATTCAGTAGGTGGTTTTTTAAAAAGTTTGAAAATTCAATAATTTGAGAACTATTGAACTCAATCTAAATGAATTAAGACAGAAAAGGAAGTAGTAGATCACTTACTTTATTTTTGATACTACCTCTGGGGTTTTTTGTCTAGATTTTAATGAAATAATAAAGAATATTTCCTTCATTGAAACTACAAGACCTTTGATTTTTCTCCCTTTTGAATTATAAGGAAACAAAAGGGAAAAATAATAGCAACTTTTTTGCTTTCTATGTTATGTCTTGCTTCTTATCCACTGATCTAAATGAATTCATGTATTTCATTAATATTTGACACTATTTCACTTGTGAGCAAAGACTGAATTTTAGATTTTTTGGAAAAAGATCAGAAAGGGCTAAAATGAAGGTACTGATGTTTCTGTAGCTTCTGTAACTATTTAGCCAATTGCTGTAAAGGCAGTAAAAGTAATCTTATATGAAATGAGCGGTACAGCACAAAAAAACCCCCTTCTTATTTTCCTTCTTAAATACAAAGTGTCTAGAGGAAATTCCACGTCAAACAGGCCAAGAAAATCTATACAGACTAAAATTTCTACTATATTTACAATTCATAGTCATCATTAAGTATGTCTCAGTTAGATTTTACTTACTGATGGTATTTGTCTGTATGAGATGGTGGTCATGTCTAGTGGTAGTATTATGCTTTCAGAATAAGCTAAAGATTTATAGGAAAAACTCCAGAAGAAACAAATTAGCCGTATTGAGAATGATAGAACATTTACATAGAACATTTTTGTCATAGCTCTTCAACCCTACTGGGTGTCTGATCCAAACCATTTCCTGAACACTAGAGCAAAACATCTAGGAATCCTGTTGTCAGCTGCCTCCCGCTGCGGTCCGTGAAGTGAGAGCTTTGAGCGTATTGGTACCAGCAGCATTGCTGCAGCTGTGCTGCTTGTCTGTGGCACTGTTCATTGCGACATTGTGTACAGTACTCCAGACTTACATTCAGCATTCCGTTCTTAGATGGAGTTCTTACAAGGGAGATTTGTAAACATTTCTTAAACTAAGTAATGTACATTTGTCTTCTGCAGTGTAACTAGGTTTTTTTGTTTATCCTTAGCATTTACTTGACCACTGAATATTTACTAAACTTGCATAAATCTGTAAACTGAAATGCTTGCAACACTGTTGGGGTAGCTTTCCAAATACGGTAAATTGTAATTTTACATTTGCATAATACTGAGAAGTATTTGATTGGAATTTTTTTTTGTTTCCTTTCCTTGCTTAAAATCTTTAGCTATGTTGTGTTAGTTTAGGTAGAAAGTGTAAAGCTTCTTCTTGATGCTAGATGGCCTTTGAAACCAGTGCAGCATCTCTCCAGATGGAAGTTGGCCATGCTACAAGGATGTATGCCTACAGAGATAGTTGATTTACTCAACAGTGATAATTTGTTATGTCTCTAAAAGACAAAAATCTTGAGCTAGTATGTTACCAGAATGGATGTTTATACTCTGAAAAAAAATGTGCTACATAAGAAGGTTTTTGAACTTTAAATTTGAGCCTTGCAGCGCTTTGCATCTACTCACTCCATCACAGGAGAAGATAGATGGACTGAAAAATTCAAAGAAAACATAGACTCTTCAAGGTTGGAAGAGACCTTTAAGATCATCAAGTCCAACTGTTAACCCAGCATTTACTGGTGCAAGCCCTAAACCACTAAACCGTATTACCCAGTGCCAGATCCAGACACCTCTAAAACGCCTCCAGGGATGGTGACTCCATCACCTCTCTAGGCAACCTGTTCCAGTGCCTGACCACCCTAACAGTGAAAAAGTTTTTTCTAATATATAATCTGAATATCCCCTGTCTCAGTTTAAGGCCATTTCCTTGGGTGTTCTTCTTGTAGGCACAGTAGAAGAGACCACCTTACTAACAACCTTCTTTCAGGCAGTTTGTAGAGGGCAATGAGAATTCATTCTCCCGAGCCTCCACTTCTCTAGGATAAACACCTCCAGCTCCCTGAGGTGTTTCTCATAAGACATGATCTCTAGATGCCTCATGAGCCTTGCTGTCCTTCTCTGGACACGGTCCAGCACTTCAAAGTCCTTTTAGAAGTGAAGGGCTCAGAACTGAACACAGGAGGTGTGACCTCACCAATGCCAATCCTGTCCCCAGTCCTATTGGCTACACTATTCCTAATACGGGAATAAACTCGTCTAGCAAGGTAAAAAATATGTTAATATGCTTTCTTGTCATTTGCCTATGGAACATAAAATGCCCCGATGCCAAGCTGTAGGAGATACTCTACTAGCTACTTCTGGTTCCTTGGCAGGGCCTTAATTTTGTAGAGCTGGCTATACTGTCTTATTTGGCCTGTATGCTGCTATTAGAAGTCTCTTTGCATTTCATTTTCATTCTGAAATTGCTTTATTGTACCAGGCAAATGAGCACGACAGCAATTCAGACAGTTCAATAGTTTTCTCTGCAAATACCAGCTTAGCATGCCATCTTAATTACACTATGGTACTTCGGTTTGACTCAGAACTTACTTCTGGGGGTGGGGAAAGCCTCAGGAGTTGAGAAAGTTACCAACCTGCATCAGGAGAGAAAAACTTCAACTGGAAGTTGAAGTTTCCACCAATACTTGCTGGAAAAGACATTGCAAAATGTAAAGTAACAGATTGTCAGTAGTGGTTTGAGGACCGTAAAACATTCTTCTAAATTTGTGACATAGATAAGAATCATAATGAAACAAGTGTTTTGGATACTTTATAAAAATATATTTACATAAAAATAATTTTAATGTGAAATAATTGTTTTTACTGTAAACTGCCAACCTTTTCTTGTTCTTATGAAGCATGCACTGCAGGAATTTTCCAGGCTTTTATTCAGGAAGGTACTTAATTTTTAGCCTTAACTTAAAATCTCCTTAAAGTCAACAAGATTTTAGCATGAAATCACAGAGATACAGGAAATAATCAAACACCTTTGTGAACAGGGTTACAAAGATACACAGTCTGTACAGTTTTGTACATGATTGTGTAAGCCAGCAGATGGAAGAGAACAGCAAATAGCTGTTCTTGCTGATGTTTACAACCAAAATGTAGGAAAATAGGGTGTATCAAATGGTATGTAAAATGGTTTGTCATTCTTGAACTTCACCTCAGGATTTTCAAGAGCCTGTAGGACTAAGCTAATGGATATTATTTATTAATTGTGGTTACTGCTTGTTAATACCACAAGATACTTCAAGTTTTATTAGTTCAGTCTGTGGAAGGCAGATTTCCTCCCGATTTTTGGGAAATTTACTTTGGTAAACTCATCAGTATGAGTGTGAATGCATTTTGGCTGTCTAAACTAGATTTTTTTCTTTGCCTTCTTATTCTTAAAAAGGATAAGTTTGAGATGAACAGACGACAAAGGTACTTTTTAAAATTTATTTTTATATTAACATTTTATAGAAGTAGATAGTCTTTGCAAGGGCATACTTTTCCTTTAAGTTAAGACATATACTGCATATTTACTGAAATTGTAAAGTGTCATAAAATAAATACATCACTGTCCTGATAGCTCTAGTGGCAAATCTGTTGAGGATCTGAGCTAGCTTCTTCTTGAAGACAGAGATAGTATTTGCTTTTTTCCGAAAACAAGTAGAAGACCAGAACTTGGAGTTACCAGCCTGAAGTAACTAGTGATGGCTACAACAGTAGGACCTCCTATATTAGAGAGGGTAAATGACTGAAAGTTTCCATCATTCAGAACTAACTTGAGAAGGTAGTATTTGCAGGCGAGAGAAAGAGAGTTACATTGTTTTCCTTTTAAGTCTCTTGTTACAACTGGAGCATTTGTTGAACCCCAGCCTGAGGTATTTTCACCAACAAAGCTTGCTGAAGCAGTATTTTGCCACCCACAGTGGCTTCTGTTTGTTGGTGTAACTGGGTTTGGGGCAAAGCAGTGAGCCAGATAGGTAATAAATTTGTGCTTAAAATAGCTGTTTACCCTTGTCTGTTAAAAATAACCTCACAGAAGAGTTTTTTTCTTAGTTTTGCAGTTGTGCTAATGTAGTTCAGGGTAATTCTGCTATCAGTGTAACTGCAGGGGGGTTTTTTATATTTCTGAGAGAGCACTGAATATTCCTGTGGTAACTTGATTAGTCATACATGGAAAAAAGCATGTTGTTATTCCACAAGAGATGTTTCTGTGTCTTAAGGATGTATCAAGCAGTCACTTGCATTTTTATTTAATGAGGGTTGTAATAATAGAAATTTGTAACAATGACTGTTACAGACAGCTAAGTGTACTCATTTTCCCCTTAATGACGAAAAAAGTGAAAGATCTTTATCTTTTTAATTATTATCAGTTTGTTCTGTTTTTTGCTCTTTTTGTGAAGTGTTTTATTATTTCCTTTCGGGAAACTCATTGATGCAATTTATTTCTGGAAACACTGATAATTAAATTAAACTGTCAGTGGACCAGAATGGTGTAAATTATGTCCTGTATTGTATCAAATTTTGTCATTATGAAAGATACTTTATTGTTGCTTTGCAATGTGACTCTTTCATCTTTTTTACCTCATTATGTCCCTATGAATTAATTAGTTTCAGACAGTATTTGCCTTTTGATGTTCCCATGACAGGCTGGAGAGCAAGAAAGTTATGTGCAGAATTTGTTCCTCTCTCTTCATGGGAACATATTTAAAAATGTGAATATTTTTCTCCTGCTGTAGGAGAGAACAGAGGGAGTAACCCTTACCAAAAATACGTCTTGCTCAACACTACATGCCATTATGCAGCAATGACAGCTCTCACATCTCTGGTTAGACGAGGCTTCCAACTCTTAACAGTAATTTAAAAAAAGAAAAAATACTGTGTGTATCAATTCCATGCACTAATTTTCCTCATCTCAATCTTTATATCTTACTCATTCACGTGGGCAAGAAATAGTTGTACTGGTAAATACTGAATGCCCTGTTGGATTGTTTGGTTGTGTTAAGAAGAGGATCTGCTCTGAAATTATTGGCAGTTAAACAGGGAACACTGTATAGCAGCTATAATTTTCAGATTCTCATACTTTTTTGTAGCTTTTGACTAAATTATTTCTGTAGTGAATTGTTTATGGTGACATTCCAGATTTTTAACATTATCAGCTTAATCCAGTCATTCTTTTGCAACCCAAATCTTGGAAAACTTGAAAGGCTGCTTATGTTAACTTAGCTTAAAATTTATTGAGAAGTAGTTGCAAGTGCAAAGTAGATGATTGATTTCTGGGAGTTTTAGTTGGTACGTGCAGGCTGTTCTCATGTATCCAAGCCGTTGTCATCCAGAGGGATGGAAAAGCTTGCAAAGTCGTTCTGCTTTCTAATAACTATTCAGAAAAAAAATCTGTTGCTACGGTCTTGTTAAATATTGGAGGTGGGGGGGACTGTCCTCTGTCAAGGAATGAGAAGCAGGATTACTTGCAGAAATGAGGCTGGAGAACTGGGACGGTAGTTCTTCAACAGCAGTAAGTCATGGACGCTGTGCATGTTTGAAAGTGACTTCTTGATGCCTGTTCAAGGCAGTCTTTTCTCATCAACTCTTTGCAGTTCTGATAAGTTAGGCTTTTTGCCTGATCTTCTGCATTGAGTGGTTGGTGGTTCATCCTTTCTCTAGTATGGAGCTTCTTCTACGGAGACAAGGGCGAGGCTTCCACAGAGACTGAGAGATACTGAGGGAGATGATGGTGTAGCCTAGCTTGTTGAAGAGCAGTTGATGTATTTTGACAGGGCCTGTGGTAGAGGGTGAACTAAGTGCTTCACAGTATTTTTAAGAAAGTAAGGTAATCCATCTGGGAGCCAGTGGCAAAAGGGTTGAGCAGACAAAGGGGTTTCAAGAGGAGCAAACCATCATGGAGAAAATGTAAGTTAAAACTGATTAGCATCTTATTATATCTTGGCAATAAGCAAAATCCAGCATAGCTGAACACTTTATACTGTCAAGGCTCTTTGAAAGTAAGTTGGGAAGGAAAAGCCCACCTTTTCCATTTTCCTGTCAGTAATATATCCCATCTCACTCCCCTTGTGTTACTTGCTTCTCTCCACCATGTGTATCTGACAGGTGACTTTAGGTAAGCACTAATTGTCTCTGCAGTAACCATTGGCCGTCTTTAGTATTTGGTGTAAAAGGCTGATTGTCTACTCATGCCTTGAGGGTACTTAGTATGAAAGAACAACTGTGTTTTGGTATCAGGTTTTCTAATGCAGCTGCAAAACCTGGATGTTGCTGCTAAGAAAATGAAGCAAGGATGTACAGGTGATTGCTCCCTGTTAGGTGTAGGTCTGTTGATAGCCTGGGGTAGTAAATAAAGACTAATGCACACTGCAGAACTCTCTGGCTGTGGTGAAAGTGTAATACAGTAGAGCTAGTATATTTCATTTGAAGAAGTAGCAGTTTCAGTTTTCGGACAAAATAAGCTTCTCAGAACTCTTGATTTCAAATGTATTGCTTAGAGAACATTGAGAAGACGGGAGTTTCTAAAACTTGGAGAAAGATGTGTTTATGAGATGATGGAATAGGAAAAAATCACAATTTTTGCCAAAACAGGATTTGTATTTTAACTGCTATGTCTTAATAGAATGATCGTATTTTCAAATTATAAAATGCTGATCATGTGTTTAAAATAAAAATTGCCACATCAGCAACTGGCTCAAACATCGCCTTCCAAGTAAGTCTGCTTTATATAATCTCTGAAATAGCTGGGTTTTTTGGTTTGTTTTTAAATTACTCCTTCATAGTTGAACTCTGCTGGTTTAAAAAAAAAAAAATCTTTACAGTGAATCTGCAGGAATTATTTGGTCTTTCTTGGCATGTTCTGTGCATATATTATAGTTGCATGAAGTTCCTTGTTTTCTCACTTTATGATCACATTTAATAGGGGTGTGACACTTGTAATTCTATTCTTTCAAATAGTTTATGATCTTACAAGCACACGGTGAAGGTTTTGCCTCCAAGATGTAGGGAGTGGGAGGGGGAGTTGTTGAAGTTTCATAGTGTAGTCAGAGCAGTCACACAGCAGCCTTTTCCCAGATATCTAGTGCCTGTAGCCAGCTCGTAAGTGTATTCCAGCTTCTTGAGTTGATGCCTGACTAGAGCAGCGCACATTGCGGTAGGAAAGAATCTGACCACTCTTAGGTGACACTGGCATAATTGCTGTGCCATTCTTTAGTAAATGGCATTCTTTAAATGGCATTTTTTTTATAGAGAGGCAAGCTTTTTAGGGAGTGATAATTTCTCTTTCCTAGAATGAGTGATATATTTAGAAGAATAGCCAGGAGGTTGGATACCTACATAATCCTTTCATCAGGTCTAAAAAAGAAAAGCTATGTTGTATGGTGGTTAGCATCAGCAGCAGAAGTTCTGTCATCTTTATCTGATATATCAAATCAGATTGAGCACCACAGCTCAACTGTTGATGTTGTAATTAGTGACACATTTCTGTTAGTGGAAACCCATCTGTGGTGATTTCAGAAATGACAGTATTATTTTAAATACACATTTCATGGTCTAATTTAAGAGGTACTTCTTCTCTGAGATGCATCACTTGAGGTGAAAACCTAATTTGTGTTCATGATCCACTCACAGATGTCATCTAGAAGACTGAATGAGTGGCCATGGGAATCAAAACATTAGGCTGTGTGATTTATCCTAAACTTGTTTTACATGTATTCATGCTGGTACTTTCATAGTGTAAACATATGCTGAAGGCTTTTCTGTAACCGTTGAGTTCTTTTCTGAGATGAAATAATCATGCAGTGAGTAGTATTCTGGCATTTGTAAGGTAATCTTATAAAGCTCTGTCTCACTTAAAGCAAATGGGATTACAATATTTATAAGTCTTGTGCATGTGAAGGAGTTTTAGATTCAAACTGTCTCTTACTAAGTCTGGTATCAGTGCATCAATGGATCTGAATTCCTGACAGTACCTTTAAAATGGAAAGAAAAATGTGTATATTGTAGTATTGCCATTTAAAATCCAGTACACTTAGCCTGATCCAGAAAAGCACTGGATCTGAATTTCAGCATTTGCATATATAAACGAATCATCAATTAATTTTTAAATAGCCAGTGATTTTTTTAATTAGGTATGACAAGGGAATATCTCTGCTAATAAAAGCAAATAAATTAGTTGGAAGAAGATATAGCTAGTTTTAGGTAAAGCAATTTGTGAGCTTAAAAAAAGGTGCAGAGTTGCATGTTTTCTAGTGTCAGCCTTTCTGAGCTCCTAAAATGTCTGATAGAGTATGTGAACTTTAAGCAGTCATATAGTTGCATGAAAAATATGTCTTGAAACATCCTTATTTTCTTGTTATGTTTTAGTTGTTATTCAGAATGTTTAATCATAACTGAATTTACTCATAAGCCATGTTGAAATGACAATGCTTGTTTAGTAAATCTCTTCTGTTTCACATATACATTATTTTAAAAGAATGATAGGTACAAAACCGTTGCAAACTGTTGTCCATTGTCTTTTATTCTACTTCTGAATTAGATTTCACATGCCGTTTTATTCCTTGTCATGTGTTGTTTGTGGATTGTTTGTGTCTTCAGACATCTAGAACAATTTTTAGCAGACCTTGCTATTTTTCTGTTGTTGCCTTTTTTACATTTCTTATAAGTCCAGCCCTCTTTGAGTGTCTGGGAAATTTTGTTTTGGAAAACACTAAAATTGCACTGGTTTTCTGTTTAGTAATTCACAAGAGTTTGGTTTTTAAAAATCCCTTAAACACTTAATTATGTTACACTCACCTCCAACAATGTATTGTCACAAGCATTTCAGGAATCAAGGAGGTATGATAATCCATGTACTCATTAATACCTTCAAAGAGCTCTGAAATATTTGTGAGACCTATCTTGGATAGATAACAGAAAGCCTATTTATGTTGCTGTTCGGCCGTGTTTTGTCCAGCTGTCTGTTGCTTCTGTTTTCCACTCCTTTAGTTGCACATGCATTGTAATTTTCTACTTCATAACTCCTGAATTTCCCTTTTATGCTTTCTGAACTGGACTTTCAGTTTCCTTGGTATGCTTTCTGGACTGTCAGACACCTGTTCCTTTGATACTAGTGCTACTTGGATGAAAGGTTATGCACTGCAGTTGGGCAGGTTTGTGCTTCAGAAGTGTTGGATCTCTCTCATCTGGTATCAGCGATTTGGTGTATCAGGATGGCCTTCTGTGCTGACATTGAAGTGAGAGAGTTTCTCTCCGGAGCTGGGGTGTGGTTTGGGCCCCCCCGGGCCACGCTGTGGGGCCTCCCGGTGATGTTCTGGTGTTGCTGTGCAGTCCAGAAGAGAAGAAGAAGAAGCCAAAGACCCAGGAAACTTTGCTCCAGCTATGAACAAGAAGCTAGCTAAAAAGCAAAGAGTTTTAACTCTCTGTCTTTCTTCCAAGAAAAGGAGCCGAGAGCTGGGAAAAAAGCAGGAATGGGCTTTTTGGCTCCGTAGTAGCAGAACGCAGGGGAGTGTGTGTCCTCTAGCACAAACTGCTCTGAAAAATTCCCCTGGCTTCTCTCCCCCCATCTCCTGAGAAACAGCTTAAAGACACATGAAGGCACAGGACTGATGTCTGGCATAGGGCAGACGATAAGGAATACAGTATCGTACAGTCACCCCAGGACACCCAGGCTTGCCCTTACTTGGAGAGGCTGTGTGTTGAGCTCTTCTAGATCTTCTTTGGACGCTGTTTAACTGTATTGTTTGTTCTTGGAATAACTGGTTGTTTTAGTCCATATCTATTAAATGTTTGCTCTTTTCTGATAACAAGGTAGTCCTCTTTGGTAGAACATAGTAACAGCTAATGATGAATCAGGCCAAAGATGCATTTATTTAGTCCAGTACCCCTCTTTGACAGAGGACAGTAGTAGACATTCTTAAAAAATAAGAATAGGTAAAGAAGGTAATGGTGTTTCCTGCAATGCTTTCTCAGCATCCTTTCTTCTCAGGTTAATCAAAATACTTTACCACCTTGTAAAAAAAATTTAACTTCCTAGAATCCCAAAATGGTGGGGGTTGTAAGGGACCTGTGGAGGTCATCTTTTCCAAAACCACAGCTCAAGCAGAGTCATCTAGAGCAGGGTGCCCAGGACCACATCCAGGGGAGAGTTCACAACTTCTCTCAAGCTACGTGAAAATTATGTTAATTTTATAATAAGTCAAAGTTTAAGTTAAAGAATTTGCAGATTACCTATTTTTGAGTAAAGTTGCCAAGACACCAGTGTAACCAGTAGGTCTTAAGACTTGCAAATAAGGTTTTTTTCAGTGTTAAAATAGTGGATTGCTTTAAATAGTTAAGTAACTATTACTTTAAAGTTAAGATAGTGGAATCCAAATTGTAAACTACAGGCAACACCTAAATTTTTCACCTGGACTTTTCATTTTATTCAAATATCATTTATAATATCATAGCTATGATAAGTATCTATACAGTACAAATACTTTTACATGTTCAGCATAATAAAATTGCTTAGGATTTTATGAAACGTGTAATTAAATTCAAGACAAGTTGTGCAATTCATTAAAGCAGCTCCCCATAAAATACCGCATCATGATTTATTCAATGTGTTCTTATATGCTGCAATTAATATTTTTTTTAAATGGAAAATGTTCTTGGATCTTTTTCAGGGTTCAGCTGATCCCTTAAACAGTGCATTCCACCTGACGTACAACATGGTATTGAACTTGCTTCGAGTAGAGGAAATTAACCCTGAATACATGTTAGAAAAATCCTTTTATCAGTTCCAGCATTACAGAACTATTCCAGAAATAGTGGAAAGTAAGTACTGCTGCATGTTTTTCCCATATGAATAGGTATAAAATATGGTGAGGTTGGGCAGTTAGACTTTATTATCCTCATAGGAGTTTTTACCTGGGCAGTTTTTGTCTTCCCTGCCAGCAGTTGCCACTGCACCATTTGTTGCTGCGTTACAGTTTCAGTAAGAGTAATTGCCTCTTGTTCTTAGGACTCATACTGATATGCACTGTCAGTTTATGAAGAGAGCTTTGCTCTGTGAGTCAGACAAGAATGGTTGTTGCATTGCTAAACTATAGAGCAGGAAGAAGGGAAAACAATTTAAAAGTTCCCATGGCTTATTTGAGATGTAGGGAAGAAAAATCTCAGGGAAGAAAAGTCTTCCACCTTTTAATATCCCAGCACAATCTGTAAAAAGAACTTAAGCACACTGCATTCGGAGTAGTGTAGGTAAAAAATGTTTATTATAATAATAAGAAAAATTCAGAGAGATCTGAGATGTTATTTGCACACTGTTGAGTAATGGCATTTTGAGCCATGATCCTTAAATAGTGAGTTTTCGTGACCCAAAGTCAGTTTCTGGAGATTTCAGTGGGTGTTTGAGAGTGAGGCCTCTTTCAAAACTTAATCCAGGAGAATCTTAAGAACATGAGAGGAAACTATGATTAATGAGCAGTTAATCTGTTCATTTGTTAATTGAATGTTAAGAGAGAAAGTGTGTATGTGCATGTAGCTTTGATAGCCATGCAGAGGGAGGGTTTCAATTACCTCAGTGTTAGTTTGGAGGTGCAGTAGTAGTTAAATATAGTATTTATTTCCTGACAACCTCTCTGTTCCAGTTGGCATGCGTAGATCTTTATTCTGTCATTCCAGCATTGCTGTTGAAATAGACAAATGGAGCTGAAGAACATTTTTCACAGTTCTTGGACAGTTTCAGTTTAGGCACCATACTGGGCATTAGAATTTTGTAATCACTTCAGCCACAATTAAAAACACAAAGGAGAGAATTGACTGCTTAGACTGAGGAAGAAAGTATGCCATGAGTATGAATGAATGGCTTATTTCTTCAAAAAATTGGCAGATAAAAATAAGGAGCACTTCCCTGAGTTGTCTCTCAAGTCCTAGTGAAATGGGATTTCTGGGCTACTTTCAAGCATTCAAAAATAGCATGCAAGAGGATGAGTTGGTAGAGAGGAAAAAGAGATTTTTATAGTCTGTCCTTTGTTTATGTTTGCTGGTGGTATTACCAGAATGAGAGAATGAATCATACTGCTTAGAATAAAAACTGATTTGCCTAAATAAGGTGTGAAAATATTGGAGGAAGAAAATACTGATTTTTCAACTGGTAAATCAGAGCCTAAAACAAGTTAGAAAAAACGTCTTCTAACAACTCCCCTCTTGTTGGAACACATCTTTTTAGAAGATGTCTTTGAGCAATCTTATTTTTGTAGGAGGAGATAAAAAGCACTGGTAGGCATCAAATACCTTCCTACAAAATCATTGCATGTTTTAATGGGACTTCTGTGCAAACCTAAGTCAGTTATTTCTGGATAATTGGGTGTCTAGCCCTTTCCAGTTTCTCAGGCTTGTTTATTTTTTTTTAATGATATTGATATTTAATTCTCTATAAATAAAAATGAGGGGATGAATTTACAAATTTCTAGCTTTCCAGAAAATGGGTTATTGTAAGTAGAAATTGAATAATAAAAGTGGTCACAAAATATTAGTCATGTAGATCTGAAAGGGAAACACTGATTTCTCAATCTGTGTGAAGCTATTGATTTCCATGAGATTTTACTTTTCATTATAGGAGTCAATAATTTGGAAGCACAGTACAACAGAATTGTAATTCCCAATGAAGAAAACGTGGTGATATACTACAGAATCCGCCAGCAGCTTGCAAAACTGGGTAAAGATATTGAAGAGTATATTCACAAACCAAAGTACTGCTTGCCCTTTCTACAGCCAGGAAGACTGGTAAAGGTAGCTTGATTTTGTTTTGTTTTTCATTTCTACCTATTTTTGAAATTTGCAAGGTTCATTTGTGTCTGCCAGTTTACCATGGTGAAAAGTTACGTGCATCACACTAAGCACCAGTTTTGACTTGTGTTTCTTTGCTAAGCATTCAGCAATGCATTAAAAGAAATACTGTTTTCATGATGAATAGTAGTCCATGACTGCTGTTGTAAATATCAAAAATACAAAAAGTTGTGCTTGCTAGGTTGTTGTTATATGTCGGTTATGTTATAAAATCTTGTAATATTTCCAGGTGAAGAATGAAGGTGATGACTACGGATGGGGAGTGGTTGTTAATTTCTCTAAGAAATCAAATGTTAAGGTAAAATACACGTTCTCTCCATTACCAAAATACTTGACTGGTTTTTTCTGAAAACAAGATAAAACTCCTGTTTCTTTATAGTTCTCAAAGGCAAAAAAATTTCCTTTTACCCCAAATTTACAAAAAGCTGTGAACTTCCTGAAGTAAAAGTGTAAAGAAATAAAGGTATAAGAGATGGAGAAAACTCCAAGTCTTGGGTTCAGTTTTTAACTTTTAACATATTTGTGGAGGAAGTGCTTGCTTTTACATAGCACTGAAAATGTTTCAAACTAAGTTGTTTCTGAGACATCACCAGCGCTAATTTAACCTGTTCACAAGAAAGATACGGTGTTATTTTCTCTCAGAAAATCTATAGAAGCCGTAAGTGAGGGTTGAGAACAGAGGGAGACTGACATTTAGCTCTATGAAGAAGGTTATCTTAAACTGGCAAATGATGCCTTGAGTCCTAAGTTAGTGCATGAGACATGGAATTGCTTGTTCTCTGAGACGTGGCCATAGAGTTGGAAAATTAAAACAAAAAGAGAGCGAAACAATAGAAATGGATCTGGGAACATTTGGAAGAAAAGACAGAGGGCAGTGATACAATAGAAGCCAGACTTGGTTTTACTTTCAAAAATGCATTTTCATAGTCAGTCTCCGCATAACCCTTAGATGATGTGTTGGTCTCCCTTTCAGAAATGCTTTGACCAGCTACTCTGCTCTTTAAATGAAAACCTAAGTTAAAAGCATGTTTTTCCGTGGTAGCATTTTTGCTATGATTTTATCAGGAGAGCATTGCCACTGATTGATAGGTCTAAATGCAAAGTTGTCTTTGTTAAGTTCTGGTGGCGCCTGTTTGTTGTGGCACCTTTTGGTGCTTCTCTAATATGTATTCGTTAAAGAGGAAATGAGAAAAATGTGTGCATACAGAACTTATTAAAAGAGATTTTGTTTTGGTTTTCCATCTTCCTTTTTGAAAGTCATATTTCTTTCTTTTTTCAAGTTGAAAAACTGGACTGTTACTGCTGTTGCTTAAATCTTTGCTTGTAGATTGTTTTTCTCATAGAGACACACAAATAGTAAACCAGATTGCCCCCTAGTCCCAGCTTTCTATGTAAAATTGCTGACTTGTGTGTCATTTCAAGGCATTTCTTCTATCTGTGATGTATTTTATTCACATATATATTTGCCTTCCCTTTCTGGTCTGTCTCACTGTTGTATAAACCTTTGGGTTTGAATATTAGCTTTGAAATTACCGTCTGTTTTGCAAGAGATGGATGTGGCTCCAGGAGCACTTTTTTCATGAAGTCATTCTAGCAGCTGGGTTGAATTTTTCCTTCTGAGTGTGTGGAAAGAATGACAATAGGTGCTGGAAATTAAGGAACAGACTTAAAGCTATGTAACTTTTAAAGTCAGTATGAAAAGACTAGTTTCTATGAGCAGAGGCAAAACAAATTACTTGAAGTTGTTTACCCATTTTAGTGTCTATTCAGTGCATTTTTGTCCTGAGACACAGATGCTGTTCCCCATTACTATTTAATGTATAAAGGTATACTTAGTACTGGAAAGATATTACTTATGCTGTGTCTTTAAATCTTCATCCACTTCTAAGCTGAACAGTTCTTTGGGTTAACTTTTAGGAATTATGTTGAATTCAGTCTATATTAGGTAGTTTAGTTACAAACTTTTCTTTGCTATATCATAGTTTATAATTAAGTCCTTTTTCTAATGAGAACTCTATATAATTAATAATGACATTTAGGATTATAGTAGGTCTGTATTTCACATAATGTTTGTAGTTCGTTGCACTGTGAAAGCAAATGCATGAGTTATGTCAGTTATGTTTATTATTAATTATGTGTAGATGCTTTTCCATCATAATTTCACAATTCAGTGTTCCACAAAACTGTCAGTGTGAATAGCACTTTCCTGTCTACTGTTATTCAGAATAGAATTTATCTCAAGCAGGGGTCCTTGCTATATATTCTACATTATAGTAGGCAGCAAAATAACTATGTCTTTTGGAATTCATACAAAACCCTAGTATTTTTGAGTGAGAAATTTTATTTCCACTAGATTGTGCCAGCAGTAAGCTAGTGATACTGTTGTGCTGTTGATAGTCCATATTATCTGATCCCTGACTCTAGACATGAAATTTTTGTCTCTTAGCAATTATTGATAGTAAAATTTGAGATGCTGCAATTTTGTCTTCCCTGTTTAGATTATTATAATCTTTGTATATTTATAATGTTTACTATATAAACATCTCTTTTAGTGCTGTGTCATGGTCATTGAATTTTCAGTGAGTTTGATGTTACTAATCTGGAATTCTGAATTTGATACCTGTGCTATACTTCTTGGTTCCTGGGCACGATCATCTTTCTTATTTTGGTTTGTTTCCAGGCACTTGAAGTAAGAGATGTTTCAGGGCAAATCTAAAATCTTAAGAATACAACTGATCCTGCAGTACTCTGCCAAAAAGGGCTTAATTTTGTCCTTGAAACATGTGAATTGATGCAGTGTGAATTAAAGAATCATTTAAACTTGATATGACAGAGAAGTGTGTGGCTGACAAGTTTTCTAATGGTTCTAGTCTCCTTTTTTTTTTGCATATAGAAACACGTCTGTTGCTGTTCAAGGGTTTAGTAACTATACTGTTGTAGGAAATCCGTGGAAGGAAACCGTACATGATCAAAAAGCAGTTGTAGATTGAGTCATGTCTAGTCAGCACTGTCTAAAAAAGCTGTTGGTGTATGTAAACTTAGAGCAGATGTTAATGATTTTTCTACTCCTGCTTTATTAATAAGCTTGCAATACAATCGGAGATAGAAATATTTTTTCCTCTCATAATTTTCTAGACATCTCCAATTCTAGTATTTTCTGTAGCACACTTGTGCAGCTATGAGTTTAGTCTCTACTTCATTCAAGTCAGCATTACACTTTCCCTGGCTTTGGATGGATACTGATCTGGTACTTGTGGATATTATTTTAAAATTCTAATTCAGAGAATGGCAGTGGTTTGGATCTCCTTCACTGCTGTGAGTGCTTTCTGCAAATGTAGGATACAATTCAGAGGAACAGTTTCTTCCCCAGCAAGTAATTGGCATTTCTTGAAGAAAAAATTTAGCTTGTGCAACAGGATAACCCTGTTTTTCTCTTTAGTTTACTATGGCAGTTTCTCATAGCACTTCTGAGAATCTCTTAAAAATGCTAGTTGGCATGCAGTAAAATAAAATAGTATGTCGTAGATCTGTAATGAAAAATGTTGCCCTGTAAAAATGAACTGAGTTAAGATGGGATTTTGAAAAGAATGTTTTCTTTTTGTCTTGTATTTGGAAGCAGAAAGCTTGCACATGGTATTTTTAAAGATGATGTCTACCTTTTGTGTTAGGCCTAGAACTTAGTTCTGTTCAAAGGTCTAAAAATATTTTTTTATAGTAGGAGTGTATCTGAGCAGCCCTAGTGCATATTGATCCAGTCAAATAACTAATGTCAGGCTTTTTTAAAGCGGTATATAAGGCAGGTTATGGCCTTGTGAACAGTACACTTTAATCACCACATCTACATGTTTGCATTTTTTTAATGAATGTCACATGTTACCAGTATAGTTTGGGGTGTGTAAAGATGCAGCCTGCAAGACACAGCTTCCTGCTTGCTGTAGATACAAGCTGCAATGCTCAGAAGATTTTTCTGTGATCTTTGTTGTGCGTGAAAACTTGAACCTGCAAACCTGCAAATGAAAGAGGTCCCCTAAATTTTGGTTTGGATTGGGTTTTTTTTAAATGCAAAGTTCAGTACTGCTAGCATAATGCAAATATGCATTACAGTTTTAAAACATACTGGTGTACTTTGGAAAAGCTACATCTAGAAGAAAAGGCAAAAGCACCTAAAGCTTCAAGAAGGCTTTAGGCTATTCTGGCAAGGGAGGATGGGGGAGGGTAATTTTTTCAAGTGTGTTTTTCTGTAGAAGGGATCTTTCAATCAATTCACTAGAATGTGTGTTTTCAGAACGTACTGCCACACTGAGCTGATACTCTGTAAAGAGCCATAGCACATTTCCTACCTTTAATGTTGGAGAAGCTATGTGTTTTTCATTCATGTTTTGCATTCATTTAAAAATAACTGTTATGGACCTGTTCTTTTTCTGTACCCTCAACAGCCAAATTCTGGTGAATTGGATCCTTTGTATGTAGTTGAAGTGCTCCTGCACTGCAGCAAAGACAGTTTGAAAAATTCTGCTACTGAATCTGCAAAGCCAGCCAGACCTGATGAGAAAGGAGAGATGCAGGTTTGTTACGTGTGTTTATTCTCAGTAGTTCTTTATAAGCTTTCTCAAGTCTTTATTTCCAAACCATTTGCAAATTATGGTAAAAGAGGGACTGATGCATTTAAGGAAGAGAAAGAATCTGTACACCTAACTCTGCCTCCTTAATAAATTCAAATAATAGATTTTTAGTAGTACTGTTTGACAGATGCTTTTTTTAGCAGTATCTTGTCTTTGGGAACAGAACTCCTTCTTTATTTCTTAAAATCATTAAGGCTGGAAAAGACCTCCAAGATCATTGAGTCCAGCCTTTGAACACCAGCTTGTCACCTAAATCATAACACAAAGTGCCACATCTGATTGTTTCTTGAACCCTTCCAGGGATGGTGACTCCACCACCTTTCTGGGCAGCTTTGCAAAAGTCTCTTGTTCTAAAATTAACATAAAATTTTAGTGAAAATAGTGGCTTTATTTAAAATTTTCAGTTTGAAGCCCTCTATCAAGACAAACAGTTACAATTTTCAGATCAGAGGCTGTTTAATTTGTCTGCAAGTTTTTTCTCAGGAAGTCCATTTAAACCTTGGAGTTTAATGCAGTATTGATTCTTCATGGTGTCATGATGGTTTTGATACTTAGGAATATGTATTTTCTGGCTTGATGTTTTCTACTGTTTGCATTCTTAGTTGAGTATATGACAATAATTTGTCTGGTTTGGATCAGAAAAGGTATTGCAGCAGGTAAGACGCAAGGTATTAGGAAAGCTGTTGTTTTGTTTTCACTTGTAGTTCTTTCTCTAGAGAGAAACTGCATTCAGAATTTCCCCACTCGGACAACTACTTTTCTTCTTCATGAATGCTTTATGCCATTATCCACATTTTCCTGCTTTCTGATATTCCTTTACCCACTGCTGTGTGCTTTTGCACTAAGTTTTCTTTTTCCCTTGAAAAGGTTTTTCTACGGACCAGTAATAAGAGGTATGTTTTTTTACTGATTTATGAGTTTCTACACTTTCTTTGATAGGTTGTTCCTGTTTTGGTACATCTTGTCTCAGCTATCAGCAGTGTCCGACTTTACATACCGAAAGACCTGAGGCCTATTGATAACAGGCAAAGCGTGTTAAAATCTGTACTGGTAAGTTCTTCTAGGCTGTGTAAGCACTCTGCTCTGGTTAGTGAGGTGCTCTTGAGCCCAAGGCAGCTTGTTCTCCAGAAATTTGTGGAAAGCTTCTGTCACATCTTTAGCCTCACTCTTTAAAGGGTTTGGAAGCCACAATGTGTGTAAATTGTTTCTCCTTGTCAGGTAATTTTAAACTGAGTTTGAAAACTGCTGAAACATCACATAACTTACATTACAGCCTCCTGTGTCTCTATAGTTATGCCAGCTTATTTGTAAAATGTAGTTTATTTTACTTTTACTAATCTTAAAAAAAAAAAATCTTTTTTCATCATTTTAGGAAGTACAGAAACGGTTTCCTGATGGAGTGCCCTTACTAGACCCTATTGATGACATGGGCATCAAAGACCAAGGGTTGAAAAAAGTAATCCAAAAAATAGAGGCATTTGAGCATAGGATGTATTCACATCCGCTTCACAATGATCCAAACTTGGAAACCATATACAAACTTTGTGAAAAAAAAGCACAGGTAAAGATACAAACCAAGTCACTTTGTATTTAGCTGGAGAGGGGGAGGGAGGTTGTCTTCTTACTTGCTTTCTTTTTTATTTGCAAAGCCCAAAACAACCCTTTTAAATACAGTAAAATTATTGAATCTCAGTAACAGAATGGCTGAGTTGCTGGTATGCCCTTCATTGATGCAGATGAAAGGTATATCTGAAAAGAAAACTTTCCTTTTATCTCAAAAGAAGTTTTCAGGAATTAGAAGGTTACAGGGGTCTTTTTCACTGAGCAGACATAGCAGAATGCAGCATAAGAAAAGTCTTCATAGATAATTTTAATTTCTAATTTTTAATGTACTTGTGCAAACCTAGGTTGAATTGATGGGGCTTTATTAGCTTGAGGAGCCTACCAGAGAAATCATTACACCGCTGCTTCCTAAGCTGACTCTCAGCCTGGAAGCAATGCACTTAACTTACTTTGCATAGAGTTGTACCCTCCTAGGCTGAAAGTGGTTGTGCATAAAACCAGCTCTCGTGTTTCTCTGCTGCTTGAGAAAACAGGTTCTCCAGGAGCCACTTCACAGAAGTGAGGTAGTTCTGGTATGGGCTGCACAAAGTTGCTTGTGGTAAGACCTGATGGACCAAGCAGCTTTCTGCAAGGGTGTTTGCTGTAAGGATCTAGACAGTGACTGTGATGAACTCCAAGCCACTGGAGAAGTTCTAATAGCAAAAAATAATGCCTTTGGGTTACATTTTGTTGAACAGTTGGTTAGCTGAGACCTAGTATAGGTCTCAGAAGATGATGACTCATTTCTCAACAGAAGATCACTTCTTTGTCTTTTTAGCATGGGCTGGTTTGGTTTGTTTCCCACTGTGGGTAAATAGCTTAACTTACCAAGCTTACCAGAGGTTTCAGTGGGTAAATAGAGCTGATTTTTAAAAATTATTTTTAAATTTGTTTTAAACCTTCCTCTTAAGAGAGTTAGACAAGTCAACTAGTCAAGTAGTATGTTCATATACCATTATTCTGAGGCCTTTATGTAAATTAAACAATGTCTTTAAAACAGTTGCATTTGTTAAACCAGCAAGGTGTAATTCCTCTCCTTCTGGCCCCTCAGATTGCTATGGATATTAAAGTAGCAAAGCGAGAATTGAAGAAAGCCAGAACTGTCCTACAAATGGATGAACTCAAATGCCGCAAGCGTGTTTTGAGAAGACTGGGGTTTGCCACGTCTTCAGATGTTATTGAGATGAAAGGACGGGTTGCTTGTGAAATCAGCAGGTAGCTGGCTTCTGTGCAAACCATTCATTGTCGTGAATACACACTTTACTGTTCTTGCTAAAATTTTACATTATATTTCAAAGTTTTGAGACCATTAGAAAAAGGATTCTTCAGAGACGGTGTTCTGTGTAATAAAGGTATTATACTGATTCAAGCAGTATAAGTAAAGGTAGCAACTGAAGGACAAAATACAATAGATTTCAAAATTAAAACATAGACATGAAAATGCCAAAACAATGGCTATTTTTGTGCCTGACTTAGGTAATAGCATGTGTTTTCATTTGATGTTGTATGTTGCATGAGAGGGAAGGTCTTGATTTCTATGGTTGACATTGAACCAGGACCATTGGTACAGTCACTCACAAATGAGTGCAGCAATGATTATCAGCAGTTACCAAGTCACTGACAGGTTTGGAATACAGTGAAATTGCTTCCATAGGAATCTGTGAAGTGGTGCATTTTACTGTAATACATTTAGCAAGTACATATATACTGAAACAGGTGAAAAAATCATGAATCAGACTTTAATATTTTACAGTGTAACTCAGATTTTGGTAGAATTTTTTATTTTTAAAAGTCACAGTGAGTGCTGTACTCCTTGTCTTACAGATAAGTTTGAAAGCTGCTACCAATATTTGTTTGATAGCTAATTGCCCTGCAAAACTTGATAGCAAGTGGGGAAGCTGAATCAGAATTTTATCTACTTCCTGACTGTCTGGAAGTGTTTGAGTTACACATCTCTTTTAAAAAAAACTCCTACTTTGTTTTTCCCCCATCCTATGCATTTTTTTTATAAACTCCGGTCTTACCAAAAATTCAGTATTTTATCCAATTAATTCATGATTAAATCTTTATTCTTCAAGTAAATTGAAGCAAGTTTATTCCTTCAGTATTTTGGAAATACCCAGTTGAATCTTTTCTGAGCAGCAGCAGTATTGGTTTTAGTCCTTTTCCTATGTTGCCTAACTCCCTGGTTCTTTCTGATCTTTTGATATTCTGTCTGATAGAAATTGACTAAATCAACTATTCAAACTAACTCATATGATCTGTCAGGAGATTTTTATTGTAGTCCAGTAAGTGCTTTTAGTTTCATTAAAATACTGTTGCAGTCTCTTATTAATTAGCATTCCCCTTAAAAAGCTAATATATTTGTGTGTGTGTGTGGGTCTGTATATTTGGTGTCCCCGAAAGTAAAATTAAGATGCTGGTTTTTTATCCATATCCAGTTGTTTCACAGAACAGATTAGTAGTTCTTAATTTAGAAATTACATGTCAGTAAGTCTTTCTCCTAAGCTTCCTTCTCTTTATTTTAGTGCTGATGAACTACTCCTGACAGAAATGATGTTCAATGGTCTCTTCAATGACTTGTCTGCAGAACAGGCAACTGCACTACTCAGTTGTTTTGTGTTTCAAGAGAATGTGAGTTACTTCTTCAATTCAAGAATTCTAGACATTCCTGTATTCTAACAATACTGTTTTTAATTCAGGTGCAGAAATTGGTCATAACAGTATGAGCCATTGCACATTTTTTATCACTTCATAAGGTGTTTGACATGAACTTCCACTGAACTGAGTGAAAGCATTTCAGCTTCAGTGCTAAAGTCTCTTTCCTCATGAGTGACATGCCAAAGGTTGTGTTAAACTGCAGTCTTCCTCACGCAGTGAAGCAGTATCAATAGATTCTCAGCATATGTGCTGCTATTAATACACACACCCCCCTCTATATAATTTAAAATGTAGAATGATTATCTCAAGAAGAGGGTTAACAGTAACTGCACCCTACACTGTGGGGTCAGGGTATCTTTAATTTTCAGACATGTCTGTGTTATGTTACACGGTCGGTACCCTTGACCATTGATCAAAATGGCAGTACCACATGGAGTTGATACCAAAAAGGCTATTAAAAATGAGACCATATGTTTTTAAAAGCAAAAACATGGGCATTTTATACCAGCTGTTACTGTTTTCCCACCTGCAAGCTGTATACAAGGTCAGTATCACCCCAGAAAATTAGTAAAAAACTTCCATATGAAATATTTTTGCAAATAGCTAGCAAGATGTATCACTCAGGTTGATTCTAAATATGGAAAAAACCATTAGCAGCAGATGCCAATGCAATCCATTTGTTAGTAGAAGGGACACCAAGGTAAGCCATTGTTAATTAGAATATTGGGGTTCACTCAACAATAGTACTTGAGTCTGAATAGCTAGGGCATAAAGATGTTCCTGTATTTTGAAAAGCCATATTTTCATATATTGCACTGATGCTTAAGTTATTAAAAACTTTTTTTTTTAATATTCTTAAAGAAAAGATTGAATTGTCAAAGTAGTAAATGGCAGTTCATTTGTCAGTTCCAAACTAGGGTACAGCTAAATAGAGGGAATTTTGGAAAAACTGCAGGTGTTTTTTCGTAGTGTTGGTATATTATACAGAAAGATTTAGTTTCCTGATTTAGTTTGAGGAACAAGCATTTGGGGAATTCAGTCATTTTAGTGTTTGATAACAGGTTTGAGAAGTTATTGGAATAATTTAGGATGGCAGTATCATGCACTGAACTTCTGTTTTTGCATTTAATTTGGTATAGAGCAATGTTTAATGTCTCCTTTTTCAGTCCAGTGAAATGCCAAAATTGACTGAGCAGTTGGCGGGACCACTTCGGCAAATGCAGGTAATTAGAAGTCTGTCTGAGCTCAGGGTTAATGTTAACATGAGCAAAGCTCATGAGTAATGTATAATAAGTGCATGGTAAAGACCTAATTTTGGATCATCAGTGAACTCAGCTGGCATTGCATGGGATTTTGCAATGCATAATAATGCATTATATTGTTTGCAAGAAATCTTTATGCTAATTTAGGACATGCCTCTAAAACTTTTATAAGCTTGCTTACTACACTGTAGATGGTTAGTGCAGGCAGACTTCATGTAAACATTGGTTTACTTTCTGGTTCTGAATAATCTCACACTAAAAAGGAAGCCTCATCCTGTAGTGCAGTACCTAATAATGTTCATGTCTTTCTATCAGTTAAATACTTACTCTGGTTAAGTATATTATCAATACAAAATACTTTATTTTAAAGGAGTGTGCAAAAAGAATCGCCAAGGTGTCAGCAGAAGCAAAACTGGAAATTGATGAAGAAAATTACTTGAATTCTTTCAAACCCAACCTAATGGATGTTGTGTATACATGGGCAAATGGAGCTAATTTTGCTCACATCTGCAAAATGACAGATGTCTTTGAAGGTAGGCTAATCAGTTGTTCTTTAGAAGGTATGAGCTGGTAATTCTACAACAGGGAATGGTAATACTGAATAACTTTATAGTAAACTCAGATGAATTCAAGCATCTGTATGGCTAAAATCAAGTGGGAAAAAATTGTTTACTCTACATGTTAATTTATACTTAGACACGGGTGATAATTTAGAATCTAAGATTTTTTTTAAAGGGATATCTCTGTATTCTAAAAACCTTCTATCAAACTCAGAAATTCTAAGCATTACAACAAAAGGTAATGCTTACTTTTTCTAGTTAAAGGGGAAACAAAATGTTCCAAATGCTTGTCATCAGGAAGTACAGCTCTTGCACTTGTCCTCATTATAGTTAAGTTTTTTATTTATTTGGTATAACCAGTTGGTATAACCAATTCCTCATGCTGACTTAATGATGACAGAAGTGAGAAGTGGTAACCAAGTCTGTCTTTTGAATAGTTTTTCACAGCAGTGCAATGGAGACAGTTGCAAAGCCTAGATATAACCTGTCATGTGGATTAATTTGGTTCCTAAAATTGGAGTACTAGAAACTGCCCCTTGAGGAAGAATACTTTGTTTTCACTTTTAAAAAGTATGTTGACTTACAGCCCCGATACTTCGTAAAAACAAACCATCCAAAGGGTTGTGAAACCAGAATGAAAAGGTCAAACCAGAATGAAAAACCAGCCTGTTGGAAGTTGTGAAGAACAGTAGGATGGATGCACCAGTCTTAAAAGTCTTCCTTTTTGAAGTTGTTACTGTCACTGCTGCCTGTCTCAAATGTTGTTTTCTTGTTTGCAAAGGCTTGCAAATTCCCTTAAAACAAGGGAATTCATGCACATAATTCATGCATGTAATCCGATGCATAGATCCAGGAACTTTCTAAAGAAAGTTCCCTTTGAGCAACACAAATCTTGGCAGTCTTTGCTTCTGCTGTCAGCAGATTCCTCTTATTGCAATGAGTATCTGAGCCTTTCATTTGCTATGGAGGCACCCTGAGTGTGTGGAACAATAAAGTAGCAGTAGCTAGCTTATGTTTTTACCTTGACACTTGAATGTTCAGAATACACTGGGCAGTAACATTTTCCATTTACCATATTTGTACTAAGGCAGTCAGCTTTATTCTACTCAATAGTGCCAGCTCCCTCAAAATTAGATCTTAATGGCCTGTTTTGAGAAGGTCAGCTCTTGTGGCAGGGGTCAGTGCATGATTCTTCCCTTAACTTTCAGTAGGCTGGTTTTCTGTGCCTTATCCAAAAGGAAGGGGAGCACTTCAGGCATCTGTTGTCGGTTATGTATACCTCAAATGGATTGTGGTGTTCCTAAATCCCAGAGTAGTTTGCCTTGGTTATCCAAGTAACTATACTGATTTCAAAGAAACTCAGAATACAAAAAAAGTCGCAGTGTTCCAAGAACAAGTGTTTGCCACAAAGTGGAGTAGTGTTGATTTGCTGATGAAAATACCTCGTCTTCAAGTTGAAATGTGTATGTTGGGAAGAAATGAAAATAAGAGCAGCTTTTTAAAGCCATTAGGGAAAAAAGCTAAACTGAGTTAAGTATCCTGTCCATTACCTGCAGACCAACTCTTGCTTTGTGGAAGTATTAACAATAGTTATTTTAAAATTGCAATTTTCTTTTTCTTGCATAAAAAACTATGTCTGCAGCAAGCCCTGGTATGGTGCCTGTAAACAAATACTCCCTGGAATGGCTGTTGGGATCAGCCTTGTAAATGGAGATGAGCAGGATTGTTGACAGCTGAGCCAGGGCCTGCCACAGTGCAGCACAGCTGTGCGAGGGGCAGCTGCCCACAGATCACTTGTGTTGGTGTGTGCTCTGTGCTCAATAGGCTCTGTGTGGGTTTTTCCATCTCGTGTCATTGCAACAGGTTTACAGACTGCTGCTCTTACATTAACTGTTCTCACTGTAGAAAGTGACATGACCTAGTGAGGCCCTATGAATGCTTTTTAGAGGAGAAGCATTACTTTATCATGTCTCACTTTCCCAAGAGCATTCTAGAATGTTCCTTTCGTATTGATTTTTTTTCCCCAGATATTATGCCTTAGAGGTGATACAGAAAGGTTGTAGAGACCAAACCTCCTTCAGTGAGCAGGGACATCTCCTAAATTTGGTTGCTCAGAGCCCCATCCAACACGACCTTGAATGTTTCCATGTATTGAAAGGTCACAATAAGGTCTCCCTGGAGCCTTCTCTTCTCTAGGCTGAACCACCCCAACTCTCTCAGCCTGTCCTCAAAGGAGACCTGTTCCATCTCTGATCATCTTGGTGGCCCTCCTCTGGACTCACTCCAACAGGTCGATGTCCTTCCTGTGCTGGGGACCCCAGAGCTGGATGCAGCACTGCAGGTGGGGTCTCATGAGAGCAGAGGGGCAGAATCACCTCTCTTGCCCTGCTGGCCGCGCTGCTTAGGATGCAACCCAGGATATAATTGGCTTTCTGGGCTGCAGGTGCACATTGATGGGTCATATACAGCCTCTCACCCAGCAGCACCCTCAAGTCCATCTCAGCAGGGCTGCTCTGAAGCCCTTCATCCTGTATTTACCCAATAACAGTTATTTTGACTGTAGGAAATGCTGCTGGAGGAAATGACCAAACAGGACACTCTCTGCTTGTGGCCAGAAGAGCAGAAGCATTTAGGGTTGTTTTGTGAAATTTGTAGCAGTGACTTGGGCTGAGTTGTGAGGAAAGTTCAGAGAGGAGATGAATGCGTAATAAGTCACAAGTGGGTGTTGGGTTGCAGTGTAGGAGCTGTGTCAAGATGCTTGTGTGCATTATTGTAACCATGCAGTTGAGTGGTAAGTGGTCCATGGACTCTTGAGTAGCACAGGAGTAGTAAGATAGGTCTCTTACTGTTTTACTGCCTTTGCCAACTAAAGAACTAAGGCTTAAAAAAAAAAAACCTAAATAGACCTGTGGTAGTTCGTGAAGCAGCAAACTTGTGAATCCCCTAATGCTCTAAGGTTTTTGAGAAAGTCTTAACAAGTACTTGAAAGAAGAAATCTGCTAGGAATTACTCAACAGCCCAGAAAGTGCTATGATGAGATATTAGTTAGAGACTGTAAAGACAATAGAAAGGACAAGCATTTGGAAACAGCTTCAAGGAATGCCTCACAGAGAAATTTACTGTGCAAACAGAAACTAAGTTTAAGACATTTGGCTTCTAGATAAATTGGAAAAGGTTGTAGAAGAAACTATTACTTTGAATAATTCAGGACCAGTTACATGATGTGGCACAAAGTTTTCCCTTGCTCTTTCATACAGGTAGCATAATCCGTTGCATGAGGCGTCTAGAAGAACTGCTTCGGCAGATGTGCCAGGCTGCAAAAGCCATTGGGAACACAGAACTGGAAAATAAGTTTGCAGAGGGTATGTATTTCACTTTCACAGTACATGAAGCAATTCTAGAACAAAAAGTGATGGGGGGAGGGGCCTGCACAGGTACTGAGGGCTGAAGGTGAATAATTTTGTAATGTGAACTTCTGGTGTTGACTTCATGGTAAGCAGCACCATTGCTGTTATTATTTTTCCAGATAACATCTTTAAGTCAAACTTTGTAACAAAGGGTGGATAGTGACAGTTTAACTAAGTTTGTGGCTGAAAATGGATGTACAATGACTTCCATTTAATACTTGTAACATGCTTATAACTGTACTTCAAATAGTGGTTGTAGCAGTTAAGACTCTTAGATATTAATATTCTTCTCCTTCTTAATAGGGATTACAAAAATCAAAAGAGATATTGTCTTTGCTGCAAGCCTTTACCTGTAACAGCAGATGTCTTCCAGAAACTATATTGACATGATGGAACAAATTCATCAGCGTCACATGTGGCTTCCATATCAAGTAATTCCTTTTAATGGTGTTTACTTAAACCACAGTTGATTCAACAAGGCATGTACAAACAGCAGTGTATGTAATATAACTTGTTACTGTTTTCAATAAAAATTTACAATTTTAATAGCTTTCTTTTAAGCAAGAGCTTGAACCAACAGAAATTTAAAGTTTAGATGTACAATAACTGTGGTAGATGTTACTATATACAGGTAAAGTGAGCATCCAAGAGCAGCAGCAGTCCCTTAAAGGCATTTACTTATATTACATAATTAGACTTGTGAAATTGTTTTCTTTCAGAGCAACAAAGGTGATGTGGGTCCTTCTTCATGGTTGGTGATTGCTCCCAAAGTGATTTCCATTTGTTGGAGTCTCATGTAGGGTTGTATGGGAATCTTCTTTTGGCTGAAATGTACATCCTCTCACTTTGAAGAAGTCTGAGACGTACACAACCTAAATGAACAAATTAGTGTTAAGTTCCTGCACTCATAAGTCTTTGAAACAAGGGCTCTGCAGAAGGAAAATTCTATTATCAAAACTAATAAAAAGCTTAATCAGTTTAAAACATTAGAAAATGGCAAGGGAGTCTTGTACAAAATTCAGACATCTGTTCTTTCAATAGCTTTTACTCCTTGCTCTTGACCATTTAGCCACTGATGGTTTAAGCCAACTTCAAGGCTTGTGTTAACTAACTGCTGATTGCCTTACCAGGCACTGCTTCATTACAACAGCCATAGTTTGAACAGCTTAAAATGAAGGAGCAAAATGTGCTTTCTGAGGGCCCACAATGCAAGTTTAGTTAAATTTTTTTTCTGTAATTTATTTAGAATAGAACAGGAGAGGTGGTGCTTTAGCTGGACTCAGCAGCTCTAAGGCCAGCTCTGCCTACATAGTCCTTTCCTGCAGTCCTTTAAACATATGACCTCAGTTCTTCACAGCTAGGAGACATCTCCCTGACTACAAGACAGGTGGTTGATCCAATTCTGCAGCTTGCTGTCTTCCACTGCTCACTTCGCCGAGTCCCATAGCAGATGTGCTGGGCACAGTGCTGCATAGAGTGCAATAAATGAGAAGCCTCACACGATCCTTCCTGCATTGTGTCTTCCCCTCCCACCGCAACCCTGAGAACTGCAGAACACTGTCTATGGCAGAAGAAACCATCTCCCACCAAACTGGCAGGTGGCTGATGACCCAGCACACTGCTTTAGCCACAGACCAGGGGAGTTTCAGCTTCCACTGAATGCCAGATTCCTTCAGTTCAGTTTAGTGATCCATTTGCAGCTGCTGCACCACCATGCTCTAACCTCACCTTGCTGTTTCTGGAGAGGAACACATTAGTTCTTTCAAATAAGAGTTTGGGGGTGGTGGTCGGTGCTAGTGTATATTTTAAAAAATAATTTCCTGACCTCTCAACTCTACTCACTGTAATGCTACTTTCTACTCTTTCTTGTATTACCAAGCACCTTCTGAATCATCCAACATCCTTGACTAAACTTGTTTTCCTAATAAAAGTGTCCTCGCCTCTTTGATCTCTGATGTTTCTTACTTTCTGAACTCCTTTTCGTAGAAAAAGAGATGGGACAAAAATGAGGGGTAGGATTATGCAAACATGTAGCCATTCAGTAACAGCTAATGCAGCCTGTACAATTTCCCAGAGCTGCTCTAAAATTTGTTTTGATTACTGATTGCACCTTGTAGACATCTTTGTCTTGAACCATACCCTTCTGACCTGAGAAAGCTGACAAAACAATTATTTTGGAGGTGGTTCTTCCCAGCTAAGCCTCAGTTCTTGTCAACTGAATCTTTCAGTATGACCTCAGTTTGCTCCCATTGATCCAGAAGTCCTTGTGAACACATTTTTAGTACTAGGAATGCACACAAGAAAAGGTGAAGGGTTTTAGTTTCCCGTCAGACTGAAAAAACACACTGTGTAAGGTGGCAAAGGCAGACACTTTGATGTACTCCTTATTCTTCAAGGCCTTTTTCCCTGTTTACCTTGTACAGAGTTCTCTGCTATTGTACTTGAGATTTCAAATTTGGCTAGAAGCAAAAAGCATGATCTATATAGAGAGGCCTACATGGTTTGCAGTCACCATTTCTATCTTAGTTATTGGAAAAGCTCTTGAGCAGAGACAATTTCATGTTGTCCAATAGCTAAAACTGCTACTTATCTCGTTGGGCCAGAGCCTGCCTCACTCCCCAAAGTGCTATTGCTACATCCAGTTAAAGGAGTTGTTTCCCTGCTTCAGCAATTTTTGAAGCATTAGAAATACAGGTTTGTTTTCCTCTGAACACGGCCTGCAGTTCTCAGGTGCTGTTCATAAAAGCAGCATTCCTACCCACCCACCCCCTCAGGAATTACTTACAATGAGCACAGCAACCACTGCTCCCTGGATAAGTCCTGTTAAAACATCACTCCAGTGATGCTTATAGTCAGAAACACGTGAGAGACCCACGTAGATAGATGCAGCAATGAGACCAAATTGTATAGTAGGACGTACAAGTCTTGCCCAGTCTCCTTTCATTCTTGCCTGAAGATAAAGCTGAAAGAAAAAGAAAAGTTACGGAATGCAGTAAGCACAGAAGCAGTAAAATTGTGTTGGGTCTTTTCAAAGAGTTGATTGAAATTTGCATTCAGATAATATTCACAGTTGTTCTAGATGCTATAGCTATACCCTAAAGGCTGCCAAGGCAGAGCTCAATAGTTTCGGTCTTTATTTTCTATATAACACCATCACATTATTCTGTTTGTACTAATGTGACAAATGAGTATTTTCAGGACAAAGCTCCTAGTAATACTAGAGCCACTTGAGGCTTAAAAAGAATCCAGTGGAAGTCAAACCAGTATTTTACTCCTGCATGAACGAGAGGTAAGCTTTATACAAAATAGTTTGCATTTACTATACATAGAGCTGACAAGTTTTTAACTTCATTCTCAATTCCAGTCACCTTTAGTATTACCAACTTTTAGCACAGTATTCCAGCTGTAGCTAAGTATCAGAACTAACTTGATATAGTGACTGCATTTCTCAGTTGGCAATGGTATATTTCACTGAGCTTTGTTCCTCACCCTTTTCAGCTGCGTATTAACCATGCTGCCACTCTGATGGATATGGGAAGTTCCCATGTTTTTCCCCTCCACTCAGCTCTGCTTTTTTTGTGTATATCTATGCTTTTGATGTGTTATCTCTGATTCACAGTATTTATTACTTTCCCATCTAATCTAATCCAAGACCCTGCCTTTGTTATTTCTCTGGTCTGTCTAGGATCTGGTTGTCTACATCTGTCTAGATCTCTAGTTTCTCCAAGTACACTCTGCAAACATCATTGAATTTATTCTGAAACTTAATCCTAACACCAAAAAAGGCACCATAGTTACTGCATTCACTGAGAAAACAATACAGTTGGAAGTTATATTTAACATTTCAAGTATATCTTCTCAGAGATATCTAGAAACTTCAGGGCAAGGACAAAACTTTAGCTGACAGTGTTGAGAAATGTAGAAACCAACACGTAAGTGTCAGGCACCAATGCAGCACACCAAACTCCTGGTAAAACCCTCCACTGCCAACTTCAAAAGCCATGGCTAACTTTGAGAAGCATTACATTTACAATGTAAATACAGGCACAGAGAACACACTGTAGATGCATAGGTGCTACTTTCCAAAGTTAAACATTTGGGGAATGTTTCTCTGACTAACTTACATCATAATTTTGGCATGCTGACATTTTCAGCTATAAATGGAGCATCAGAAACATCAACTCCATGCATAAACAGTTTTCTTTAATAGCAAGGTCAGGGTAAAATCGGACTCTGAAAAAGCTACACCTAAGCCTGAACTGAAAAATAATTTTTCCCCTTCAAATTGGTGGGCACTGCATATTTCTGTGGGCCTCAAATTCACCACTAGGGAAAATACTGTTTAGCCACTTCAAAAATTACCTGTCACACAAAGGTCTTTTAACAAAAGGTGTTTTAATGGACTTATACTACCTCTGGATTTACCAACAGAAGACCAGAACACTACGAAGTGCCTAGTGGAGCAGGGGTAAGTCTAAGGAGTATATGCTGGTAGCCTAAAGAGTTGGCTGATGAGTTGATACAGGCTGTTCTTTGCTCTTTCCCTGTTCTCACTAAAGTTTCCTGAAGGCAGTTAAAATACCTTGCTGCAATGAAGTTTTTTCCATATAAACATTTTTGGAAGTTGGCAAAGGGTGTAGGAAAAAAAAAGGGTTATGCAAGTGCAGATATGTGAGAAAACAGGTTTACTTCTGAACACAAGAAGAAAATGGGGCAAGGCATGCAAATGCCAACTTGGAAAGATGCCAGCCCAGTGCATTGAATGATCAATAACGCAGTCTTTCCCCTTACGCAGCAGGTAATCAAATTCTTTCTGCTTGACAAAGCATCAGACAAGAAACTTGGATTTCACATTGATGTGAAAGCTTGATCTCTGTACTATGAGAGTTATCTCCCATCATAGAGAAGATCTGCAGCTGTTCTATCAGCTGCAGAGCACAAGCAGTTGGCTATAGACTTCACCAATTCTAGATGATTCTTCACACCATCAGCTCCTGTATCTGTACAGGAAATGACCAAAGGGCTTCTTGCACCTTCTACCAGCAAATAGATTCATATTGTTCTAAAACTAGGTGTGAGAAGGGTGAGAAAAGATACCACAGATAAGTGTTAGGCTGACTGATCACTACTGTGTTTAATTTCAGAAGTAGCAGCTGTCATTCTGGTTACAATTGGGTTTGGGGTTTTTGGGTTTGTTTTGGGTTTTTTTTGTTAAATTGAAAATAATTGTTTATTAACCAGCTGCTGCAATAGCAGATGCCACGTTATTTTTAAGCAAGTAATTTCATACAGACACTGCTTCTTTTAATAGGCTCAGAGTTGTGCTCTCCTGTCAAGCTTCTTCCCACTACTGTGACTTGCTTTTAGAAAGACAACAGCAACATGTCTGGCTGCAGCAGGCCATCAGGTCCACACAGGGAAAAAAGCAGCCAAGGAGAGGAGGAGCTTTTGCCGATGATTGATTAAATGTAAATCAAGGTTAATACTGGAGGTAATCCCAACTTACCTTTATATAGTATTAGCCCTTATGTAGCATTAAATGCACAATATAGAGGTGTCCTAGCCCCACGCTGCATTAACTCCTGCTACTATTTTGACCCTGTTGACTCAACAGAGGGCAATGGCTTCAGGCTGTTTACAGAACCTCCTCCTTTCACAGCATACCTCAGGTTCCTCTGCTCCTCTTTTGAAGTCATTTACAGGACAACCTTAGAGAAGGAAAACAGAAGCAAATCCCTGTCTCCCCACCCAAGCCTCTTTGCTAGAAAGGACTAAGCTTTATAAGTAAAACTTGTAATTTAGAGAAGCCACAGGAACTTTAGGAAATGTCATCTGGTTAATACTACTGAAATGCCTCCTACCAGCATTTCACATGTTGCTGAGAAACAAATTTGTGAGCCTATGAACACAGCAGGAGCATCCCAAGCTGCTCTAGTAGTGACCTGCTCCTATCAGCATTTTGACCATGCCAGCTTCCCTCCACACTGTTCTGAGCAGTCTGATCCTTCAGCAATTGTCATTCAGCTATGCTCTATTGCTCTTTACTCCCCCACCCTGCTGTTTCTTGTGTCGTTCATTCCTTTTAAAAGTGCAAAGAGATTTCATAAAGACTTCTTTTTAATGGGATTAAATCTCCAGGGTTTTTTTCCCTACTAGTTTACTCTATAATGAAAATATGTTCTCTACGCCACACACATCCTGAGCACAAATTTCTTCTTAATCTATGGTCTAGTACTTCATTTCTAAAAATACACACAGCAATGAAGAGAAACTCACAGCTACTTTGTGGCTTCTTGCAAGAAGCCACAGACATGAATGGAAGGGTCTCTGCAACTGGAGAATTATTTGCTACTCAACATTTCTAGCATGGCTTTTGAGTGTTTGCTCTTCCACCAGAGCAGTATTAATTTACATAAACACATGCCTACCTAATTTTGAAGTACAGTGACTTATATTTCCTAGATGGACTTCTGGAGGTGCAACCATGTGGCTTGACAGGGAAATTTCCTAACAGCTAGCATATTACATCTCCACTTTAAGGGCACAAAATTCTTTTAAATTTACCAAAACCTACTCACTTCACCAACCAAGATAATATTTCAGATATTTAGTTCCAATACTTAAAACTCCTTGGTTATTTTTCATTCAATACCTTCTCCTATTTTTTGTCAAAACCCAATTATACAAAATTCTGTACTGCAAAATAATTTTGCCTATTAAGGTATGGAAATCCTCCTGCACTTGTTCAAGAANGGGGGGGGAAGGGGGATTGTGGTGGTTCCCCTACCAAGTAATAATACTACTTGTACCAATTTATTTGTTCTGATACTTTTCAAAAATGGATTTTCTCCTGACACCAAGAGGCCCCAGTAACTGCATTTCCTACAGGTGTCCTGTCCTAAAGAACAGAAGCAAGGCACACCTTCCCTTCAGAGATATACCTATTTTCACTCTTATTTCTGTCTCTCCAACCCTAAAGACTCACAGCATCATGAAGGTAAGAGCAGAACAGTGACAAAGTTTCTAAGAGAGAAAACTCCCCTGTGACATAGAGAAATGAGAATACTTCTCAGTTTGTCCAAGTACAAGTAGTAAGAGTCCAGAGTTGAAATAAAGGTGCAGAAAGTCAGTTCTCATTAAATAAATCCCTACTTGGATACAAGTTTTAGAAGCGAGCAGGTAAGTGGCATTTACTTTACTTAGCTTAGCATTTACCATTAGTCATCTTTTACTTTAGTTTATGATATCTGCCTGAGCACTAAGGAAGAGCCTATGGCATTACTGTTCTAGGAGGCACAAAATACTGCTGTGGTTACAGTTCATATTTGGATCCATTATTGGCTACCGTTAGGAAAGCTCATACTTCAAAGCAAGTCTGCTGACCCAGAAAGTCCCAAGAGCCACAAACCATAAGGATTCTTCCCAAACCAAGAAGCTCTGAATCAGGAATGCTTAAGCACACTCAAGTCCATGTATACAAGTATGTGGTTTGCTTTGGGATTTCAGAGGTGGAGGGAGTAGATATGGAGCTACTGTGTATAGGTGGTTTTGTTAACAAGGCAGGGGTGGAAGGAAAGGAAAGCACAGGAGGCACCAGTGTCTTGAAGTCTTCAGAAAAAACAGCCTTTGCATAACCAATATGAAAAGACAGGGCAAAATTTTTCAGGAGACCTGGGATTAGGCATTAGCAGTTGAGAATCCAGGCACATTTGTAAAATAGGAAAATTCCATTTCTACAGATACCCCAAGGACATCCTTACAGGAGACAATACCCCCTCTCCTAAGACTGTGAAGTCTTCCATTAGGAAGCTGAGCAGATGCATAGAGTGCCAAAGTAACTATTCACCCTCCAACTCCAATGAATACACACTGTTGCTTTTCCTTGAGGAGAGGGCAGTACAGTAGCCACAGTACAACGTACTTGCACAGGACACAGTTTGCATCTGAGCATCTTTGATAGAAGCCCTTATTAAAATATGATCCTCCAAGAGAATGACCAAGCTGAGACATTCAGGCTAGATTCTTGCATAATGTTATAAAGCAACCGAAACCAACATTTACACAGATACATAGATAAGTGATCTGCCATCCCTGTTCTGGTCCTGTTCAACAATCCAGACACCTCTGCCCTGTTCAGACTAGGCAACAGCAGAGAGAAAGGTTCGACAGTCTCTGAAGGGAGCCTTTCTCCTACATCTGTAAATGTCTGCAGAATAGCTCTTCCCTTTCTGCTTGTTATGGGAAACTTGAGCGATGCCGTCATATGAAAGCTAGTTTGTATAAATGCTATTACTCAAATAGCTGTGTATAAAAGTTATTCATCATATTTCAGCTAGAACAAACTCTGGAATTCAAGGAAATATAAGAAATCCAGTAAACAGTTTAAAAATTGCAGTTCTGAGCACAAAAGAGCCACAAGACGTGCTGAGAAATAACCTGTCATATACAATCTTACATTTACGCAAATATTACATACAAGTGCAACAGCTTATTTTATACCTGGAAGCACTGTATCTATGAATAAACACAGACCTTATAGGCATCAGCCGACAATACACTGCCTGCAAACCAGAAATATGGATAATGTCTTTCCCATGTACTTTTAAATACAGCAGGCTCACATCCAAACAGAAAACTGTATTATAAAAGGAATACAGAGCTGTAGAAGAATTCATGAGTCACTTATGAGCTGGGCTTCTCAAAAAAATATTTTAAAAAAGCAACTTAGACTTCAATGTCTGTCAATGAATTTTGCCTTTTTAATGAGATCACCTCCTTTTCTTAAATATATATTTATGATCCCTGGTAAATCTGCATTGTTATATATCCTTTAGTTTTATTTTGATTGGGCAGAAAATAAAGAAGAAAGAAGCAATTGTGCAAAATAAGTTCTTCCCCTTCCAGTGAAGGAAAAGAATATAGGTCTGAAGTTACTCCAGTGTGGGAGTATAGCTGAGCTGCTGTTCAAATGGATGGTATATCCCTATTACTCTGACCATATATGATTCCCCTGTGTTAGCTCTGATGTTTGAACAGCCCTACAGGGAACTGATCTATTGGAGACCTGAACTGGTGGGGGGAAAATGACTAACCTAGGGAGAAAAGGCAGAATATGTCTCAGTATGGGCCATATTCTTTAAGATAGCTGCATACTGTTGTCAAAAGCAATCGATGTGCAAGAGCTGCCTCCTAAGCAATGGGGATAAAGTCCTGTTACTAGTGACAGCTCTACTTTCAATTCAATATCAAAAGTATAATCAATCTGTCCTAAACAAATACTACTTGTCCAGTGGGCAATTTTTGTGTTTTAATCCTCCCACTTCAACTTGGCTGTACATTGCCAAAATAATTTCACTTTGACATAATTTTTACCATAGAGCCGGATAAACAATAACATTTTATTCCGTTGCAAATTGGAATACAACACTTACCTCTTTTCTGATGGAAAAAACCCCTTGAAGTTAGTATTTTAACCTTTACTAGAAGAAGTAAAGCACTGCAATGTATTGCTTTCAGCTCAGTCCTGCAGTAACCAGTTTGCAATACTGACATTACTACTGCTGGCCCTAACTTCCAAGCAAACCACGGAGAAATAATTTTTCTTGTTTGCTTACTATAAAAAGTCTAAATACCAATGTTAAAAGAGTACTAGGAGCACATACAAGTAGAAGCACAAGTGCTTCCATACTTGAGCCATGCAGCATAACCACTTACCCTTTACTTTTTTATCTCTGCTGAAAGTAAGACACTTGATACTACGCACAGCTACAGCCAAACAAAGCATTTTCAGTAACAAATGTCTTTTCATTAGTTTTAGAAGACCAGTAGTCCTCAACTTTCATGTGGGCAGGAAGACACTAAAGACTGTTCTGTAGCTCTAGTCAATAGCATTTGGGAACATGAAGAAATAGGTGCATACATACCTAAAATACTGTGTTAAAGACTGTTGTTTGAGTACTGTTCCGCTCAACCTCCAATCTCAACATAAACAATTAAAATCAGAGTTTGAGAGCAGAGCTTGACTGGCACATCTGGGAGCATGAATACCAAAAGCAGCCTAAAGCCTGCTTTCACGTGTGTTTATCCTATGATCTCTCTACAAAAGAAGGCTGTCAATCCTAGGCACTGAAACACCAGTTTGCCCTCCTGTTCTCATCTGTAATTCCATGTGTCCTTTGATACATAAAATGTTCCCAATGACTTGTAGGAGAGCCACTCAAGTTACATCGTGCAAGATTCATCATCCCTTTTCGTCTCAAGTCTAAGCAGCACAAACACGTTGCCATTCCCAGAATAGCAGAGGCTCTTGGCTGGGTTTGTGCAGCCCTATTCTTCATCCTGGGATAGGTGCCGGCAGGGAAGTGCCCAGGCCAGCTACAGCTAAGACTGATTCTGTTACAGCAACATAATCCTCAGGGCCACACCTATTTCTGCCAACAGTTGTGGTGGATCATTCTTGCTACTGATGGCAGCATGCATTTGGCATTTTAACTTACAGTAGCTTTTTAAACATACTTAAATGGAAAAGTCAAAGCAAAACTACCTGCAGCATCTCCCCCCTCCAGGGACAAGGTGCTAGTTTGGTCACATGGACACTGCTAGGAGAGGTGTTCCACTACACTTGCCCTCCCATTCACCAAGCCAAGATTAAGTAGTTTTGTTGGTACAGGAGAGGCCATGCCAGCTGTTTAACTATGAAAAAAAAGGAGAAGCATGGGGACAGGACAACAGAGACAATTTGGGATCCTGCATCTGCTATTCGGTCACTGGGTTCCCACATACTGTTGCGGTCAAACTCCCTCTAGTTTCCACACAAAGCTGCTATTGGCAGAAGCTCTCATCCCAGAGATAACAGCTCTGGCTTGGACCCAAACTGACCCATCTAGCTCTGCCAAATGAGTCTCAAAATACATTCTCCACCATAGTTTCTTAGACTGACAGTCTGCAAGCAGGTTTTTTTCCGGAGCTTCACTCATTTTATGTACCAACAAGTTAGAAAATATAAGAAACTGTAACCTGGAATTGGGCTGAAAACCCAAGCTTTAAACTTGTCTAGCTAGACACAACAGCTTTTTTATAGGTGCAGTGATCTCTGTGCTGTGAGAACAACAAGCGATGCATACTGCTGCTTATTTAAACAGATGGATAATATAAACTATTTAACATTCCCATGCAACAAACAGTTAAGGTAGAGAATTTGATGACTAACACAGTGAGTGGTGTTTCCATGTGTGGCCCCGCTATGAGATGGGACATGCAGCACAGGATTATGTTCAAAATTGCAGGTTTTTCTGCAGGACTCGTAATTTTGGCAATCTCCTGTAAGCAGAAGAAAGGAATACTCCTCAGCGTAATTCAGACTCTTGAAGAAATCCAAATGGTTACCAAGTCAAAAATGTCATAGAATCACAGAACTGTTTAGTTTGGAAAAGACCCTTGAGATCATTTTGAGTTCAACTGTTAACTCAGCGCTGCCAAGTCCACCACTTATCTATGTCCGCAGCTGCCACACCCATCTTTTAACTACCTCCAGGCATGGCAATTCTACTACTTTCCTGGGGTAGCCTGGTCCAATACTTGACAATCCTTTCCAAGAAGAAGCTTTTCCCAAGATCCAATCTAAACCTCCTTTGGCACAACTTGAGGCCATTTACTCTCATCCTATTGCTTGCTACCTGGGAGAAGAGGCCAACCCCCATCTGGCTACAGCCTCCTTTCAGGCAGTTGTAGAGAGTGATAAAGTCACCCCTGAGCCTCCTTTTCTTCAGGCTGAACCTCCACCTCCCTCAGATGCTCCTCCCAGGACTGGTTCTCTACAGAGTCATGGATTCACCTGACACAGCACATGCATTCAGCAGATAACATTTAAGAGCACACCTTCTGTAGTACACACACACACACACACCAAACTCCTCCAGCCTCTCCAGAAAGCAGCATGCTAGTGTCTGGTTATGATTAACACTGCCTCTGACTAATGCCACATGTTAACAGCCTGTCCTGCTGATGACTCAGCCCGTGGCTGCAAGACGTGTGCAGGGCAGAGGTGAAGCCAACATCAAGAGTTCAGCGAAAGAACAAGCCATCAAGTGCTGCAGGTTTGGCCTGGAGCCAGCAGCAGCACTCTGCCTTGCCACACGGGCAAGTGTGTGTGTGTGTTTTCCTCACCTTCCTTCGCTAGCTGTCTTTTTGAAGACATCTGCACTCGATTTGGTTGCTTGGTATGCAGTAAGGCTGTGTTAATCAGCAAGACAAAAACACAGTGCACAGGAGCCATTAACCTCCTTCAGAGGTCCCTACAATGGCCTCATGGCAGTTTCTAGATGATTAATCTTATTATCAGACAGAAGGAAGTAGAAGTCTAATCTCCATAAAGCCTCTTATTTTTACTGGGCAATATAGCTCAGCCGGAGACAAGAAACAGGTGCAGGAACACACAGGGCTCTGGAAACTCATTGACTAATTAATGAAAAACAAACTGATCTCCAATGAAACACTTCCTGTTCAAATGTCATCTTAGAAGAGTTAAAGGCATTTGTACCCCTCTAGTTTAAGGATGCTACTAAGCAAAGCCATGTTTTGCAGTTACTACAGAACTGAATGAACACAAGGACAATTCTGAGCACAGCAAGCGTCTGAACCAGGACAGACACAGGGCCGGGATTTATGGTATTTTGAAGTGGCTTGCAAAGGAAGGGTTTGATTTGCACTTGACTTGCCACCTGCCCTTGTGGGAGGTTGCCAACAATGAAACTCATACATACAAAGCCCCAAGACAGCTAAGGTTCCTAATTTCCTCTTCAAGAACTTCCCAGACAAGCTCTTTTGCATAGATTCAAAAAAATATGCCACAGGCACTCCAGAAAGCATTATTCAAGCCACATGAAGTTAGTAACTTCAAAATACAGATTTCTTTACTTTCTTGCCAAAGGCTGAAGTTTTTCTAAGCCTAGTAGGCTAACTAAACAAGGTCTCAAGCAGAGTCTGTTCAGGACATCTTCTACTATCTAGTGTTCATCTAGAGAGTTGTATTATCTAGTGTGACCTATTACCTTTTATTCAGTTAATGCATTGAGAATTCCTTCTGACCAACATCATTTACCCAGGCTACAGCAGAACACTCCTTACACATATGGGACAGAGGTAAAAGCTCAGACAGCTTCAGATCCCTGACAAATGACTGTAATCCAGTCAGTATAAATTACAAACAATACATATTGCTACACATTACCAAGGTTTTTCTTATCTCTAGGTCTGTCCTTGTGTGAGGTGTCAGTATCACATTATCACGTTGCTCAACAAAACCACGTGAGATGATGTTGGATGAGAAGGATCTGATTGAGCCCAGAGGGGCAAATCAGTATTAGGGTGGTCCCTGTATAGTAGTAATTGCTTCACTGTACTATGGAAAGAGTGGGTTTGGGTCTGAAATGCTATTAGGAGTGGACCCATATAGTTTTGGAAACTGCCAGTCATAATGAGCAAAGACACTTTATTATTTATTTTCAGAAACCCAAACAGCTGACAGGAAGTCATACCATATCCTAGTCAAACCCAGGACATAATACTTTTATGAACTTTGTCTTTACATTAGATAAGACCAGTAAGCAGGGAGAGGAACAAACAGGTTTAGTCATATAAAAACTGCACGACAGATCAAAACTGAACACCAAGCTTCTGAAATAGCTTTATTTTAAAATAAAGCTAAAAAAATACCTACATCATACTGAAGAGCCACCCCTTTTGTGTGTGTGTAGTTTTAGGAGTTTTTGTTTCGTTTGAACAATCAGTCCACTCACTGTGGATGTTATACTATTGCCAAGAGAGTGAAAAAATCAAAAATGCAATCAAGACAAGAAAGCAAATTGAGGTCTGTAAAGATCATGGAATGTACATATGTTAGCAACTTACGTCCAGTACTAGAGCTTAATATTACAATTACATTAACAACAAAATTCCATAAAGCTGTTAATGCCTTCTGTGTTACCACTTAGCAGGGGGAGAACAACAAAATCAGTCTTTCATGTTACAAAGCTCATGCTAACAGTGAAGATAATTTATCCTAGTTAACTTGGAACAATTTCAACTAAAATATATTAATCTCCAACTGAAGCTTTTCTGAATTGATCTTACCACTAATATTTACTGATCCCTTGCTTTCCTCACTCTTCCCTCTCTGTCCCTAAAAAATAGGGAAAAATAAAATGGAATTTGAAAATTCAAGTTGATCAGCTATGTTGTGTTTATGGGCCCAGCTACACTTGATCAGTGTCTAAGGGTTTTGTTTGCTTTGTTTTAAAATAGGCTTTGCACATTTCATTAAATCAGACATATTTTATTAAGGATTTTTTAAAGGCTTATAAATCTAAACTATTATAAACCTTATACATTTTGTAAGGTTTATAATACCTTAAATGTAACTAAATTTAAGTAGCATCTTCTTTTCAAAACCCACTTGTCACTAGGTTCATTTTAGACACGACACACAAGCCAAGTACCATATTAAGTATTCTTAGGCATCCTGAACATCATTCTACTTCCTGTCCCAGTATCACCACCCTTACAACTCCTATTGAGAAATCTTTAACTGTACCAGACATGCATCCTACAAAAGCAACGTCCCTTGTGCAAAGCAGCCAAGTAAATATTCAGCTTTTGTACTGGGTAGCTAACAGATATTTTGTTGTCACTTAGATGGAAAGAACATACTTACTGCTAAGAAGAGCATGCAGTACATGGAGAATGAAGAATGGCCAGAATAAAATGATAGTCTGCAAAAGAAAAGATCAGACATCATCAGTTTTCTTTTACAACACTCAGTCTGCAGTGATACTAATTTATATTATACAAGTGAACTGGTAAAATGCAAACATATCCATACTACTCTTCAAGGTGGCTCTCTAGGCACATCACACACATCTGACAACAGCTTTTGACAAACAGTACAGACTTCACTACTCAGTAGTTATCCTTTTCCAGAGTTAAGTTGATCTCCACATCAGGCAGTAACTACTAGACCTTTGACTGAAGTTTGAACAGCAAGGGAACACATCTTCAAAGACACAAATCAAGTGTCCTTTAATATTTCACCTTGACAAATGCCAGAATACTTTAAATATAATTACTTCTTAAAATTCCTTATCTTATAGTCACAGTACATGTATGAATACAAATCACTTTAATCACTCCAAACCAATTACTTGCATTTAGCCACCATCAAGAGGCAGTAGTTAACAACTCATATCTAGTAGTTTATATTACATATGTACACCTTTCTTTAATGTATGATTCACACAGACCCTGATCATTTATCACTGAAGGGTAGGGGTAAAAGCAGGAATGCAGTTTATTAGCCAGCCAACTGCAAAAGATGACACCTCATCTAATATTTATAGAAATTATTTATATTTGGTCATCTCATTTAAAGTGCCAACACTGCCTTCAACTCCCAAAGGCTTTTATCAGGTCCAGGCTGAAGGCACTCGACAGTTTACACTGACAGTCCAGGATTCCTTTGGCCAGGTCCTCCCCTGCACAGCTGGTTTTGGGAGGAGCCACAGCTGTAAAATAAATGCCACCCACCTCTTCAAATAGAGAAGGCAAAATGGAAAAATATTTATAATTTAGTCTTAAGCAGGGAGATGAAAGAACTGTACTTAGCACTACTTTTTTCCATTTTGTGCACAGAGCCTTGTAACGGTGCTGCTTCACAGGCCACCAGGCGGGTCTCGGCCAGTGCAATTTAACTACACAAACAGAACACTCCTCCCTCAGCAGTGTGGCACACACAAACAAGGCCAGCTTAATAAAGTTTCATAGCTCTCCAGACTGACCTCTGCCATATCCAGTAGGTTCCTGTTTTGGTGCCTCTGCCAGGCAGAGACCCCGAGGCCAGGGAAATTCCTGATCAAGGGAAACATTTCTTCTCTTTGGACTAGGAGCAATAAAGGCAGCTCTGACATGCAGCAAGATAATGAGGTTAAACATAGCCTACTCAAATACCACAAAGAAGGCAATGAAACAGTCTCATGCACAAGTGAAACTGCAAAACCTCCTGAATTAATTTGCACATATAATGTTTAGAAAGTGCATCAGAAAAAGCCTACATTGGTTTATTCCAGAGGTTTTAGAGCTTTTGGTTTATGGTCAATTGAAAATATTGGCAATAGCTTCTGGTTTCAGAGGTACTAAATAAGCAATCCGAAGTAAGATGACTTTTTGTTTCACCAACTGATATTTTCCAATTAATTTCTTAAAAGGAAAAACTTTATTGACAATGTACTATCTACAGATGTTTAAAGTTCAAAACCATTAAGATTACACTGTAGCTAGACATCCCTTTTCCACTCTTGTACTCTAACACCTAACATTTCTGGGCAAGAGTCCACTACGAAAACCAATACAACAAGCATTTTGAAGAGCCCTGTCCTTCAAACATGTTATCTGAGAACGCAAAGCATGCTGTTCTATAGAAGATGCAGAATAAGGAATTCCTGGCTTCTATGACAATATTTTATCCAATAGATCTGGAGCTGTTCCTATTGGCGATGACATTTCCCACAATTATTGAAAGCAACCCATTGCCAGCTGAAGGGGTTTAGAAGACTAGTATGTGATAAAAGGAAAAAATACCATTCATTAAGTTTAGTTTGGAATTCCTATACCCTTTTAAAAGTGTTGTTGACTACTGGTCTTTTTTGTTTCAGGAAAGTATTAGCCTAAGGTAACATTAAGAATGCCTTATTCCAGGTTGAAGATTACAAATTTTGAATGCATTCTTATCAGACGTAAGTAAGTATGCTGTACATGACTGAAAACATTGTGCTTAGCACATGATGTATTGCCAGAAATACAACTGGGACAAAGTATTGATCCAACTTGCACATTGTGCAATCCCAGTGAAATTTCTTTGGCAATACTGCTGTCTCTATATGTCTTTAAAGAAGAGACTTAAAAAAAGAGAAAATCTTAAAATCCTTTCTAACACTAAGATGGACAATGTAAAAGTTTCTCAACAATTCATCAGCATGTAAATAATGTCATCCCAAAGCCAGGAGAATGCCATATCTATCAGACCAGCCAAACACTTGTACAGCCCAGGCTTCTTTGTGATCCTACTGCAAGTGCTGGTTTGCCATGAGCCAGCAGTAAAATGGTATAGACAACTCTCCAAATCCCTACCTTTCACCAGTGAAAGAAAGGCCACGTTAACCCAATAGGAATTCACACGTCAGATTCCAAAACATCCTTTTCAAAATAGTGTTAGAACTACAGCCAGTGAAACTGAAGTATCATGAAATAGAGCTGGTAAGTGCAAAGTCTTGATCTGATTGTTTCTAAAATGGCCAATTCTGACATTAAAGAAACAGTTTTTCAGAGCTCCATGTCTTTCAGTCCATCAATACCTACCTCATAGATTTCCTCCTATATCAGGAACAGGGCTTCATTTTAACAGGAAAAAAGCATAAGCTTTAATTACTTCCACTTGAACAATATATTATTCCCAAGTTAGAAGAATGCCTTAATTAGTAACATAAAACCAGCTGCAGGTCTCAGTTGAGGTCTAAAGTATACTCCTAGTTTCCAATGCACACAGTAGAGCTGGACATCATAAAAAGATCTTAAAGCAAGGTAATTTAAGGGCTGTTTAGCTTTCCTGAAACTTAGTTTTGCCATGAATTTCACATGGTTTCCAATAAAGACAAAAGTCGTCTTTAAAAAGGCTGCTGTAAGATTGACTACAATTTATCACTATGGTTTATTACAGTAAGTCCGCATTTTTAAAGAATACCTGGAAAAATACTCAAAGTACAAACAATTCCTACAAGAAGCATATCAGCTCAACCACTGTTATTTTAGCCAAGATTTCTAAGCCCAGATAAGCAAGACTAAGAGAGATTGCCTTGCAGGACTTGACACTGACAACCTTCTATTACTTTCCATGCACAAGGCCAGCTTAGTCTAGGGAGCAGAGCTGAAAGGTTATTTTTCTTCAATTAGCAGAAAATTGGAGCACAACACACAGCACATAAAAGGATCATTTGTCTTGCACTGTGGCTTACAAGAAAGAGCATGTTTTAAAAAGTAAGTTCTGCTTGGAAGTATTTTGTAGAGTGCATGATTTCTTAAGTGAATTACTGCACACTGGAACTCAGTAAACAAGCTTGATGTCTTCATTTAATGTCTTCGTATGAACACCTGAATGTGCAGAAACTTTAAGACAAGTGCAGGGATCTGACAGGGAAATTAATAGCCTTGGGAAACACAAGAGAACAGCTAAACACATATGGTACAGTAGAACATTAAATGGTGAGAAATTAAAGTAAATGACAGTAGAAAGAGATAAGCCACAAGAAGAGGCGTCCTGTGGTGCCACAATAAACCTGGCAGAGGCTGAATACTAAGACAATCTTCTCAATGTAACTACAGAATTATGGAGTGATCCCTTGGAGAAAAACAGGCACCTCAGCAAAACATTATGCACACTTCCACATCAAAGCAAATACATACACCCAACTGGATTAGCCAGAAAGTCCTTTCCATCTTCAGGTTCCCGGGATTCTCCCAGTCTGACTCAAAGCTTCCACTGACATTTGTGTTACCCATTCCATGATCTGGAGGGGAATAAATGCCAGAGTGCTGCAGCTCAGCACGCCTGTGTTGAGTAAGCCAATGCCTGTGACAATCAAGCCACATGAAATGTCAGTGAAATATTCCTAGTATTTCAGTGCCATGTTTTAGTAGAGTCCTAGTTCTATGCTTAAGCACCACATTCTTTAAAGTCAATTTTCTCTGTATTCAACAATCAACTTGTTCTTCCAGCACCCACTCTTTCCTTATGTGCTGGACTTGCACTGCTACAACTTGCAAGATCAGTGTGGGCTGAGAGGTTTGAGGACTCAAATTAAGCACTTTTGCCATTATTGCAAAGAAAAGTTTAAATAAATACACAAGCAGTTCACCTACCGAACAATATCAGGAACTACTCAGAAACCCACTTTCAAAAGACAACATTCCCAGTCCCTCCACTTTCTTCCTTCTCTGCCAGTAATTATAACCACACTTCAGTACAAAGCCATACACTTACACATAGAAAAATGCTACCAGAGTCTTTCCAATTCAGTAATCCTCATCTGGAAAATTTTATTGATAGGTTTTTCAACACGAGACCTAATATTTAATAGCAAGTATCTTATGCAATTCCCTAATCATATCTGGGGTGAAGGGTGGATCCACTCAGCTCTGCTTTAAGCAGTGGCAGATAGTGAGGAAACTGCCAATGCTGACATTTAAATATGCATGATTTAATACCATGACCATGTTTTTGCAGACTTACCACATTTTTCCTTTTACAGTCTATCACACACAAATTTCCCTGCTTACCCTACAGACATAAACCAAATCTAACAGGTTCTAAGAAGAGATAGGTATTTTCTAATTTCTAACCACCTTCCTAGCTACCAGCCTTTGAAACAAATGCTGCAGATCATGCAAGAAACAGGGGTATAATGTAACTTTTTCCCAAGCTCAGGATCAACATCAAGTAGTTTTACTCAGCATAAGTCACTACAAGGGTTGTCTTTACTGCTAGACTGACCAGATTCTGAAGGTGCATAAAGCCTCTGCTAGCATGATTTGATGGCTGTTTGTTTCTTTACTCTCCGGGAACTGAAGAAATTAACTGACGATACATTCAAGTGTGAAGATATTCTGTAAATCCTATTTAAACAGATATATTATACACTGATGGAACAACCTAACTGAGCAATAACTACTTAAGCTAGCTATTTTGCATCTGACAGCAGAAGTTCACATCAGCAGCTACCAGGGGAATAAACTTGATTGCAAAATAACCAGTAATAAAAAAAAATTTAAAAAAAAATCATACTCCTACTGGTTTTTTCCTTTTTAAATAAGCAGCAGTCAACCTGCACATGGAACTTCCAAATTTTTTAAATTTTTCCTAGGGAGCAAGAAGTGACAAGCTCCTGTCATTCATGCCACACACAAACGTGTACATTTTGAGCTTTCAATATTCCATAGTCCAACCAAATTCCATGCTGCAATTTCCTCATGCACGTTGCAAAACCATAACAAAACCATAAAAAAGTTATCTTCCATCAGTTCTGATTTTACCATTCCATTTAACTCAATGCACAAAAGGAAAGTTTAACTTTCCACTACATTTCTAGTCAGCCTCCTCCAATAGGGAGGAAAATAAAAATCAGGACTTGGTTTACTTCTTTTCGTAGTATCCCATCTCAGGAAAAGAGTAAAAGTGAAAATAGCAGCAAACTCAAACCAATATTTCTAAAGACTAATAGTTTGCTCTCACGTGCACCAGATTACAGGTTCCTGTTCCATTTATTATGTCTGCGTAACTTATCCACATAATACTTTTTTGATTGGCAATAATGTTAGTTTACATAAAGGGAATGAAGAAAGAAAATTATAATCTCTATTAAATCAGGGATTTATGTGTTATTCCTCCTTTAGGGAGCTGCTTTGGGCAAGAAGTGCTTGACAAGCATGCAAACACATCCTTCAGCATATTCTTGTAATCTTTGAAGGGGAAAAGGAAAGAAGGCAGTGGGAGAACTGTTCAGGGGATACCTGTTCCTGTAGTACTATTCGATTGATACAGTTATATACACCCAAAGTTTTATCTTAAATCTTAAAACTTTTTCCTCCATTACCTTAGATATAAGCTTTGCAAATCAGTGAAATTCTGTGAATGAGAAGATGCATCTACCTGCTTGGTTGGCCACAGCTAGCTTCCAAACAATTTTCAGGGTGCACTGAACACAAGGCACATATTTTGATTTCCAATGACCTTAAGCATGATAAGCTACTGTAATGGATTTCAAACCCAGCTTTGAAAATCATTAAAGGGGGAAGAGTTTTAGTATCAGTCATGAAAATGAATGTTGCCTATCACTAGACAAAAGGTCCGATTCACACTAGGGCAAAGGAGATGTAAGATCACAAACAAGATCCAGATTGCAGAACTGCATCTCGGTTGATTAGATCATGTTCACCTTTCAGATTCAGTTCTCCCTACCACCAGTTAGTTTCCTTTGCAAAGGCAGCTCCTTTTGCTCCCAGATCAAGTATAGCCCCATTTCAACATGCACTGCCAGCCCAGAAGCTTCTAAGGCTTAGATATTTAAAGGCTTTTATTCACTACCATCTCTCATTTTTCCTCCCATGTAAAATACTGTGTAGTTGCCCTGACTAAGCTCCACTTCTCAGATGTGATGAATAATTTCGTTAGGACTGTAAGTGTTCCCAAACCAGCCAGGCTGTATCTTGAATAATAGTAATGGCATAAGGGCGAAAGCAGTGTTTAAGGAAAAAGCTGCACCATCCGAATAGTAGTACATGTGTGGCCTTCCATTCCTTTCAAATGCCTTGGTATCCAAGCTGGTTCAGGGTTGTTTTGTTTTTTTTTTTTAATGTACATTTTCAGGAGTGAAAACTAGTAAAGTAGCCTCCAATGAAAACTCCTATACATAGAAATTCCAGTAGTGTAGAGCACTTCACAGGTTGAAAGCTCCATAAAAGAAAGAATCGGTGCTATACACAACATATCAGTATGCTCCTAGTAAACACATATTAAGTCTCTGACACATCAGAAATTTCTGATTCATGATGCTGATGGAAACTGCCAGATGAGAAGTAATCCATTTAGTTACGCTTGAATCATTAAATGCAGTTTGGTTTTCAACAAAGCTTTAAGAAGTTTCAAAACAGAATATTGGTACATTTTATAAAAGCCATGTAATTTTAATGCAAAATAATACTTCATTATAGAAATACTCCCAGTACTGACAGGCAGGGAGATGGATTAGGAGAAGGAGAGACAGGTTATTTAATAGAGATGGGTTAACTTAAAACAAATGTTCGTCTCTTGACTTAAGTTTAAAAATTCCAGAGCAAACCAATTGCTATTTAATGAAACAAGGGAAAAGAAAAGCATTCATTAAAACAGAAGTAAAGAATGTGTAAGCCTTGGAAGTTTTGCAAAGGTTTTTTGGGTTTGCAGTTTTTTGTTTTAACACAGTGACAGATTTGAAGGGGTACATAGAACAGACAAAAGAGTTTCAAAAGTTTGGTTGAACTTCAAACAAAGTTATATGGGTTAGTCCCATACCAGCTGCGTGGCATGGGTGCCCTGCTACTGGGAACTGCTCAGTGATTTAACTGCACTCACAGCACATGCAGGGCTACAACCTGAGAAAGAGCTATGAACAAAGCTGACAAATTCCTGGCAAATGACTGGTAAAGGGCACCACCTTGGCAATTGTGTTGAAATAAATTATCAAGATCAAAACAGTCAGGTCTAATTTCCTAAAAACTTCCTTTGACGATTACATTTTGAGTTTGCAATGGCAGACTACACACAGCTTGTTTTGAGGGCAGTCAGCATGGGAGCAATACATCAACTGAAGCAGTGAACTATTTTTTCCTTTAGACATCTGAGTTGTAATATGAATCTGTACATTAGTAATACAATTATAATTATGAACTTTGACAGCTGCTTGTTACCACAAACAGAAAACTGACAGACTGAAATTAGAGAACTACAAATATCCAAAGTTAAATTTAACTTAAAAGGAAGTGTTTCACACACATACACATCCTTGGTTAGCTGTACAGGTCTGCTTTGGTGACCAACAAAGCTCAGACCGCACAGAGTGCCTCTGAAGCAGCAGCCTTCTACAATATGGCATAATATTAACCATTTCAGGCTCAAAGGTTTAATTTCTATGTATGTGCTTAGTTAGCTGACAAATAATCCAGGAAGAGCAGTTTCCTGGGCGTATTCCTGGATCTACTTTTTCAGGAAGTCTTCAGTATTGCTCCAAAACCAGAACTCTGAACCTACAGGTCCCACCCTAACATCCACACTCAGCAAAAGAAGCTAAAAAAAGTAATATCTAACAAAAATATTTAGAAGTTAGTGATTGCATTATTGAGACAAACCTGCACTGCTCAGCTAAAATGTAATAAATACTGCATTTAAGAAAAAATTGTAGTAAACTCAGGAAGCCTAAGCAGGTAGATTAAGGAGTCCTTTTGCATATACCCAGGACAATTATACATGGGAAAAAAATACTACACCGTACAAGAATTTGTACTGAGGAGATTAGTTTACCCAGTGTTAAAGCAACAAGATACAACAAACTGTACTGCAAACTGCAAACAAATTTAGCATCATTAGAAGAGAAGGCCATTACCATCTACATGAATATGCTGGCATTCAGTTCATCTTCTGAATACTCATACTGCTCTGTTCTTCCTTTATATTCACTTGTCCCATTAAGGGACAAGATGGACTTTTGGGAACAGTAAATAATGATCTAGTTCCCACTTCATTCTAAAGCTCTGAAATACTAAACCATGTTCTCAGAATCGGTTAACAACATGACTCAAACTTCAGCTACAAAAGTCTTAACAGCAAATTCCTCATAATATATACTACTAGAGGAGATAATTAAGGCAACCACTTTAAGTACATCCACTGCCAGTATTCATTTGCAGATCACCCACACTACTTCTGTTTGTTCAGAAACAGAGGTTAAGCAAAACATGGAATGTATGCACACAAGTACTGCATGCACACACTCTTAACTGCTCACATAGAAACTTGCTATCATACCTAAAACTGTTTGCATGAAGGGCTAGTCTTTCAATGGATTGTTTATATATTTTCACATCCTTCACCAGAAAAGATCCAGACCCTTATTTCCCATTCCCAGCTTTGTATTGACTGAGGAAGAACATGCTATGCTTATGGGCTCCCATCTGCAACTGTTCCATCTCTAAGAGCAGGATACTTAAGCACTTCATACTCCTGGAATAAAAAGGCTGCTTGGTTTACGTGACAAGTATAGATCACAGCTAAATGTGTATAACTGCCCTGCTTTCTTAAAGAGCATGAAATAATTGGGGGGTGAGATGTTTGCTATATGGATCGTTTTGCTCTAATGAATACTGCACCCTCCACTTTCAGAAACAAATCTGAACTGTCTCCTTGTACAACACCGAAACTGCATTGTTATGGAACTAGTATCAATATGTCAGTTTCAAAAATGTGAAATAAGGTTTGGAATTGCATTCCTGAAGACTAAGTTTTATTATATTTTTTAAAAACCCCAAAAGCTAGACCCAGTGATTAACCAGGTTTGAAATTCAAACCAGATTTTTCAGTTGCAGTCCAAAAGGACAGTAAAATTCCATCACAAAGGGACATCTGGCAATTATAAAATCCAGATCTTATATGTGAATGTAACAGAAAGTCCTCATATCTGCATCTCAAAAGAAGAACCAAAACAAGCCAGCAATACCTCAACAGAACATGTTTTAAGAGACAGGAATGCCTCCAAATCTCCACCTTAAATGAGAGCTCAATAAATAAACTTCAGAGCAGAAGTTAGTGAATTGAAGGTTTCAAGAAATTAAACCATATGTTGACCCTTCTCCTTTTAACTCATCATAAGGTGCAGCTGGAGAAGCATAAAAACAAAATGCAAATGCGTTGAAGAAGGTCAGCAAGTAGAAAGATCTTTTCAGCCTCCTAGGTCTTCATGCTTAGTAGTAAAATTCAGAGAAGAGAGGTACTATCCAGCCACCAAAAATCTTACCATGATTACTTAAAAACCAGACAAGCCCATGAGTCCATGAGACATGCATCCAGGCAGATGATGCCATGATGAGGCTGTCTAGATACCTTTAAGCAGCCATGTGAAGGAGCCAGAGTGTCCCTCAGGTGGTTAAAAAAAATGGATCAGTATTCACAGGGCTTTGTCAAAACTCTACAGCTACCTCCACATTTAATTAAATATTTAACCCATTCTTGCCAGTCACTGTAACAAGATCTCCACAGTCTTAAAGATGATGTGGACATTAATAATAATGGGGGGAAGGTAACTCAAAAGGTATACTCAAAAAGGTAGAAAATATTTTATGAGAAGCAAGAGAAGTCAACATATTTATTTTCTGAAATTATTTAATCCTTTTTCTGGTGACATTTTAAAATGTTTTTTTAAAAATAGCTTTTACCATCATCGGTATAAAAATACACATTTCACATTAATCCAAAACTATGAAGAATAACTTTATAACCCAATTACCATGTATCTGAATTGATTCTTAAACTTGTATCCACTAAGTAAATTGGGATTTGTCCCAGTTAGTCTGTTTCAGAGATTTACATACCCACTATGGCACAACAGAAAACCACGTACACTGAACATGCAAGAAGAGGAACATGTTAAATAAAAGCCTTTTGCTTTCAAGGGTTGTAAGTTCAACACAGCATTAGCAAATTTCTGTTTCTCATTCCTTACGGAATACAGACATTAAAATTATTTTCCCTACATTATTACTGCAGGAAATTATTTTAAACACAGAAAATTAAAAGAAGTATGCTTTAAAGCTTTGAAGTTCTAGGGAGGCATCATTTGCATGAGCAAAAAATGTTATTACACCCTAGTATATTATTATCCCTGTGAAATTATTCAGCAGACATTGAGTAAGAGTACAGCATACTTCATGCTACGACATTTATTTTTAACATTTTGTGGATAAAATGTAAGTTTAAATAGTGCATCATATTCAATACACCTGACCTTTACACAAGGCTTTAATGTGGAGTTTGTGCTGCCAAGTTTATAACATTATATATATACACACATCCCAAAGTGACAGCACAATCCTAAATTAAGTTCTAAAAATACTGTAAGCTCCATGTAGCACCTGCTACATTGTTTGAGAATTAAATAAGACTTGTGTTGTGTGTGATTGAAAGAATATTTGAATTAGTCTTATTTAAACCAGAAGTTTGGTTTTGGGGTTCTTCATTGTTTTTGTAGATTTTTGTTCAATTTTGACTGGTTTTTTGCTGGGAAGGCTTTAGGGGGTTGTGTTTGATTTTGTTTTAGTTTTTATTTGGCTGTAGAAAGAACTCTGTAAAACTGGAGAGAAACATCTACCATCATTACTAAGTTCTCACCCTCCTCAAAGAAAAGAAAAATTGTCAGAACTTTTATTTAAATCACATTTACTTTTTTTGAGATTAGATTTTACAACCAATAGGAAATCCTCATTCTTTGCTTAAGATGACAGCTAACACTGACCTTTACCAGGTTCAGGTTGGTCTGGTCAAGTGTGTCCCCCGGATTCCAGATCCTACTTCCTAGAGATTACAAATGCTTGTCTACACAAAAGCAACCAATGTTGAATTAGCAATTCCTGATTGCCAAAATGAGTTGGGAGCCACCAGTTAATAATATCGCCACACCATGGTTCGGTACATCCCAATGATACAGTCAGAAGGCACAACTTGTCACCACGTGAAATCTTGAAGCACAATGTATTTCAGCTTAACTGAACAAATACCTTATAAAGTTGTCTTTTTTCCCCTCTGCCAGATGCTAAAAAATAAGTCTATTGAGAGCAATCAAGTGTTCATAGACCAGAGGAAAAGAGCAGCACTTGATGTTCTCCTTTGTTACTCTACTAGACACTCAAGCCTCACTGTTTACACACTCATTTCAGGCAACCAGCAACTACAGCAAAGTACACTCACCAGAGGAACACTGAAATACTAATTCAGAGCTGCTGCTGCTGAACATCTGTGGTTTCTGTTCAGTCTTTTGGATGCAGGAAAGCTAACAGGATGTATAAACACTCTGCCATGGACTGGTTAGAGCAGACAGGTTTGGGAAATATGCCTTAGCTATCAACAAGGAATGGAGAAGCCATCATCTGTCCTATCTGCCTACTTCTCCTTGAGGAATTTGGGTATTTTGCCAACCCACCCAAAGCCAGGCAAAGGTATGCAGTGAAAAGCCGGAAGAAAACGAAGATGAGCAAAAATGGAAGCTGCAAAAGCCAAAGAGATCAGAGGTTAGTAAACACTGCTCACTCACACCCCTACTTTATCAGGGCTATAGCCTGGCACACCTACCTATTTTACTGAGCCCTGCTTTGCCTATTTGAAGGGGAAAACAGCCAATTGACTAGTCATTATCTTTATAGGTGCTCAGGAAAGTACCTTAAAGGCAATTCAGCAGCATTGAAGTACATAGTAGTACACTAAAAGTGACATTCTAATTGCAAGCACCAGAGACAAGAGAACGCCATGACTTTGATCTCTCTTCGTTCATAGGCACTAAAACATGTGCTTCTATATCAAATTTACTTTTCTGTAGCTAAAACAAGCCAGGTCAGGCACCTTTATTGAGTTACTATTCTTAATATTTATTTAAAGGGAATACTGCACAGCTCTACACAAAACTAGCTGACATCAAACCTAGCAACAACTCCATAAAAGCTTCTGATGGCACTTCTGTACAAGTCATTCACCTCAGGGAAGTGCCATGGAGTAGCTCATTGCAAGCTTCTGTGTCTAGCTTAAATTAAATGCCAAACACTGCCTGAAGAAAGGATTGCCTTACAAAAAGGCACAGAAAAAAAGTACAGTTTATAATGTTAAATATTAACTAGAAATTTTTTATATAACCAGTAATTTGCATGCATATTTTAGAGATCTTCAAGTGCTCCAAACTTGGATGTATATGTGCCAACTCTTACATTCATCTTTCAACAACTATGAAAGATTTACTAAGCACACAACTGTGCTTGTGATCCTCTGCTTTGTTGAGCTGCCGTTAATGAAAGCGCAAAATACTATAAAAGTTGTCAAGGGGAACATAAAGTATTTAAAACTGAGGAGGACTGCTTTCAGCATGATATACAGCAAACAAGATTCTTCAGTCAGCAAGAACTGTCTTATTAACCTCAGGTTAGAAAATGAAACCTTACTGAAATTAACCGTAACTCATGGGCACTTTACTCATTTAGACAATCAATCCTAAATCCATTGGTTTATATTCCCGATAAAGTATGCATGTGTCGTAATACTGTTCTTGCCACTGTACAACAAAAACTGATTTTTCAGTTTAGCATCTTTATCTCATATCCTCATGTTATAACAGAGTAGACACATGCAAAGAGTTGGAAATATCTGATTTACATAAAACAGTACCAGAACATAATATGCAATATGTTTGCCTAAAACATTCTCAGCCTCCAACCATAAAACTTACGGGGTTCCAGAAACACAGGCTGTTTTCTTGATGTTAGTCTTCTAGAAGTTCCTGCAAATGGTGTTTTGAACCCACTTTGAACCAAACTTACGCATCCCAGCACTATAAAAAAAACTTACAGAGCTTACTCCTTAATCTTCATGTGGGAAAAAATAAACTACTCAAATATTTCCCCTTCCAGTTTTACTGTTAAGGAGGAAATAGAAACACTGATTGATTACCTAATTTCTCTACCACTTCTAAAGTATCCTTTAGAAACTTCCATCTTACACCTTTATCTTCACCACACACACACTTATTCTATTTCAGAACAAGAAGTCTGATCTGTTCAGGGATGCTGCATGCCAAAACTATTTTATACTTTTGATTAGTAAAAAATTGTAAGAAGGAATGAGAAGGGAGAAGATAACTAATCAGAAAATACAATATGAATAATGGAAGCACACAATGGATTTTTACACTGTTATCATTGTTTTCAATGAAATAATAAACAAAATTATTAGATTTGTCTTTCTGACTGTACAATCAAGCATGAATCTTTAAAAATATTCAAATGCAAATGCAACCTCAAATTTTACTACTATACAGGAATAATAGGTTCCATTCAAAACATATGATTTTACATGCAACACTATGATTGTCCTGTTTTAATTCTCTCTTTGCATTTCTACCTGCCTATTTAATCTGTGCAAATGAGAGTAGATGGTAGTAGGTTTGCCATTAGTAATTTTGTCAACTGATGTAGAAATTCATCTCTGGGTTACAGCTTGAGAGACTACTAACGTCTTCCAGCTTCCTGGAAAAAACTCCCCGCAATCCACCTCTCTCCTCTTAGCAGGCTATGAACTGAAAGGTTAATGCCCTCAGGCACATGGCCTCTGTGTGGGCACATGACCCAAGATCATTGAAAAGCAGTTTCTGTAGGAAACTCTGAAAGATTTACTGGATCACTGCATCCAGGTCATACACCTCTACAGGACCAATGTAATCCATCCTACCCTTTGACCACTCGCTAGCTTTTGGTTTACAGCTTCCTGTGCATGCAAAAGCCTCAGCTGAGAGCAGAAGCCCCATAAGCGAGCTCACACTCTAGTGAACACTTCAAGGCAAGCTCTGACCAAACAGGAGAGCCCTCTCACATCACCCTATAGGAGAAACAGTAGCAACAGAAAAGGGGAACACGACAGTAGCCAGAAATACAAACCTAATAGCCAATCAGTTAAGAGATGGCAAACAAATCTTGCTTCCAATATAGAAGTATGAGATGTCAAAGCATAGGGAAGAATACAAGGTAAGTGATCACTATGCCATTGTTCCCCCACACTATTCTCATACAAGAGATTTTTTTTCGTTTAAGCATAAGCTAACTCTTGTTTTTCAGCATCCCCAAAACCCAGAAAGGTTATTTCAGGACCATTTCCATCATCACAACCAATTCAAATTTTCTCCATGCCCCTCTTTACACTTAAGCATTTTTAGACTCATGAAGAAGTTAAACTAAAGACTTGGAGCTGGCTGGTACTGGCTCTGTGTGATATAGCAGCTTCGGAAAGAAGCCACCCCTGTATCCCCTGCCACCAATCCCTTGCCACACATACCCAGTGTACTACTCTACTGCCTATCCACACACTTGCTCCTCTACCATCAACAGCCATCAGCGTTTTCCTATGGCTACTGAAGAATACCGTACGTGCCACTGATAAATTATAGGGAACACATGCCAGAAGAGCCAAGGAGCACAGAGGACAGTGAGCAAAACTACACACATCTACTTTAAAACTACGCAAAGAGAGAAGTTCTAACTAAGAGCGTATAAGGAACGTCTCGAAAAAGAATGGCAAGGAGTCCCTATAAAGGTAAAGTTGCAGAAAGCTCAAGCAATTCAAATTATTCTGAACATCCTTCTAACCTTTCCAATGGCACTCAAAACACTGTTTATGGCACAATGACTAAAGTTTGAAGTGTCAGATGCTTTATTCTTGTTTCCACAGTACATTGCTGCAATTGAACTGGCAGGTAATTATTTAAGATTAAAAACTTCTTAATAATGAGAAAAATAGAGTAATTTTCTTAACAGTCCTGCATATATTTATATGGATGTGCAGTTTTTATTGCTTTCATTCCAAAACTAAAATTTCCTTTGCTATTCTACATCCAATTTCTATGGTAGACTTCAAATTCTTCTCTTCACTGGGATGCAGACATTTTAGAAATACAAAAGCCAATTGAAACTGAAAAAAAAGACAATCACCCACTTTTCTAAAAAAGCAGAAACAAACACAAAGTTAGGCATTTATCTATACATTAATAAAACAAGCTTTCACTAACTGGGAAAAAATCCCCACTGTCTAGACAGGGTTTCGTGTTTAAAATTAGAATAAATGTATTCTAGAAGAAGCACAAAAACTGCAGCAGCATTTCCAAACTCGTCGTCCCAAGTTAACAGACGTGTTACACAACCAAGTATACAAGGTCAGTCAGACTCACCTTCCCTCATTGATTTTTGCTTTGTCTCCATGACAAGTGAAGTTCTCGATGTAGCCCAGGCTGCAGTTGATCCGTGTCCAGTCGGGCTGGCACACAGCAATGAAGTGAGGACGCAGTCTGCCTATGGAGTACTTGGCAATGTCTGTCAACGACTGGCTAGCAGCTGCCCCAAAAATGAAGGTCCCAATGGCCTTGTAAATAGTGGCTATGTAGTTATTTCTGACAAATGAATTTGAGTGCAAATTATTATAAAAGACTGAGAGAGCCTCTCCTAGGATTATCTGAAAGAGAAATAAGGACAAGTTTTTAAGATAATAACTTTAAAAGGAAAGCATTACACTATTCTTGTTAATACTCAGACATACAGTTTCAGAAATTAATTTTTTAACATTAAGCTGCAAATTTAAGTTTTCCAAGAGTCAGCAGTAACCATGTCCAAACATTATAAACACTTTCACACAGAAGAGAAACACCCTTTTACTTTACCCTACTTCATGCTGAACTTAATAATATTATTTTCAGAATACTCATTAAAACAAAGTCTTCTCAGAATAACATTTAACCATACTACTTGGCATGGCCCTAATTAGAAACATTTTCTCCTGTGTAACTTCTACATTGAGTCTTCTTCAACTAACATCTACTGAGAAAAATTTTTCTAAGCTTGTTAGGTTTTTCGTGAAACCAGAAACTATTTTGAAGGTTTGAGACTTCATATACAGATCTGAAAGGCCAGATGTTTTAACAAAGAAATTTCCGATTCCTCAAGAAAATTAAATCCTTTGGGGAGAAAAGAAAACTAACAAGAGTAGGGAAAGACAGGTCTTACTGAGGTCTCCCCAAGGATTTTTCACACTACATGTCCAAGGTACATGTATCAAGTGTTGACAAGAAAGCAGATCTAATTTTGTTTTCTTGCAACTTCACGTTTGCAAAAAGTTCTTCCTTATGCCAAATACAGAACTTCACTCCAGATAATTTGGATATTGAACCAGATGGTCCCATTCTGTACAGAAAGGATCAATTCATACAGATGATCAGATGTGTGCGGGAGTGGATGTAGATGTATAAAGTTATCTTGAAAAACCATGTAAAAATTAAAACTATGGCCCCATCTGTCACTTCAGAGTGCTGGGTCCCAGACTCAGCAAAGCAGAACCTCAGTGAATGAAGCCATTACTTAGACACTGCCACCCAAGTAAACGGTGACAGCTCGTCAGAGGCTTTGCACGTGAAGGCAAACAGACAATACCATCAGATGTGTGACACTTAAGTTTTACACTCTCCACCACACCCAAACATGGACTGAAGCAGAGAAATACCAGAACATGCACTAAAGTTGAGAAAGTTTTCAGTAAAGTACATGGACACCTAATCCAGAAAGTAACCTCTTAAGGAAGATGGTTGAGCACAAATAGCCATGACAGGTAAATAATGAATCCCCTTCAAAGAACATTGCTGCAAAACCTGCAAGAAGGTCACTTATCTCAGCTGAGGTAACAAAAAATTAGTTGATGTCAATGCAATTACTATACCAGACAGACATCAAAGAATGTTTATCTTCAATGATCTGACTAAGCCTTGAGTAAAGGACACCAATATTTGCTTTTACCATCTGACTATGAAGCAATCTTGACAGAAAAGCCTAATTTCACAACTAAAAGATGGTCTCTGATGTTGCAAAAGAAATTTTGTTAGCTAAATATTAATACGGGCTCAAATAGAGATTGGATTAATTCAGAGGGAATACATCCATTAAAAACCTATATTCAGTGGATCCTTTTCTGACTCAGGAAGCTCCTGAGCTGTAAATGGCTGGTAGCTAAGTACTGAGGGCAAAACATCAATCTTTTCATGTTCTATTATGTACCTCCTCACTCAACTGTTTTAACTGCTCTAGAAATTAGATAAGCTGTATGGACTTCAGTTGTGATCCAGCACTGATGGTCTCAGGTAATACTGACTACCAAAGGTAGTAACAGTGTGAAAAAAAATAGTCTTATCTTAAAAGCCTTTAGCATAAACCACTTGCAAGTTAAGAGAACACACAAACCCTCCCCCCTACCCAAAATGTCATCTGCTTCAGAAGCATTTGTGTAAGTTTTTGAAGCAGCTTTTCCAAAAAGAGGGAAACCAGGCAAGTCACAGTTTCAATTCTCGGAATATATTTCTACACTTGCAAAAAAAAATTCTACCCAAGAGCAAACATGAGCTGCAAAAGTTGACCTTTATGTTGGAACCTTGACAAATATCCATGCAGTCCCTATGCAAGGCAGAGTTCAATTATCATAATATCCTTCCTGACTTAAGCCCCTTAGCCCAAAGAAACAGCTAGTCAATACTGAGGATTACATTTAGTTGTGCCTTTTCATTTTTGGCTCCTAAATATACTTGGATAAATATTTATATGCCTAAAAATCTTATTTGGCATAAGAAAGTTTTAATTCTATTCAAAGCATGGCTCTGATGAGCTTGGATGCCACCCAACAGAACCATCAGTGGAAGCTGAAGATTTTTAGCACATCTGGACAGGGATCTTGAGGGCCCTGTGGAAGGGCCTTTGTAGGAACTGAAGTGCAGTCCCATCAGCCTTAGGACATGAAATGGTTAACTGAAGAGGTCCAACTGTCCCCTCTGCTCATGAGGACATGTCCCAGCTACTTTTTGCCCCGTATCCTTCTAGGAGCCGTTTGCACTTCAAGAAGTCAAGGAAAGCTGCTGTTTTCTGCCACGCTAAGGAATTTCACTAGCTGACCCTGGCTCAGACAAGCCACAAGAGGTGGCAACAGATAGGGTAATAGTGGGACCTCAACTTTTGTCCATACATAGTAAGCTATTAGGTTAGTTCAGCTGACAGCATGTAATTAAGTATTAGGGATAGGGAGTCACTGTATGCTTGAGACAGTTCAGCTGAGCTAGGAGCTGCAGTCAGAGAGAGAGATCCCAAATTGGTAGTCACAGAGAAAACCTGTCCAGCTCCCTGATCTGGTGTGAAGAGGAGGAAAGAAGAAAAGTACCCTGTTTTCAGCCAGGTTAGATGCAGTATGAAAGCAAGCCCCTGCAGTAATTTAAATACAAATGGGCTCAGAGCTTTATCCTGACCTTCAGGGAAATATCCAGGTAAAAACTCCACACCTACTTATTCTTTTTATTCTTTTCATGCTTTTGAAAACATCTGACTGGAAGCCATAACCTTTCTCCTAAATAGGCTAGTATCTGTTGTTACACTTCCACACACAGTAGTATCCTTAAAGATTTTGTGGCAGATAAAAAATGATGACTTAATAGGTCATGCACACTGATATTCTGAAAGTAGCAGGTCCCAAAATAAAAAGACTTAAGACAGTCACTTACAATACGTTAGTGTTATTTTCAACAAATATGGTAAGAAGTTTATGTCTCAGAGCATAGAATTAAGCCACCATAGTTCTAAGGTTCTAAGGCATTCTTTTTCTGTTCTATAATTCTAGCTGTTTGACCTCAGTTAAAGAAAAAATTTAGTTATTCTTGCCAGACCATACTACTTCATCATTTCTACTTCTTTAGCACCTGGCCTAAGGACATTATTTTAAGATTGAGAAATCTTACAGAATACAGTTTTGTAAGTCTATATTAACAGATTACCCCTCCTCCCTCTCCCCCACCCCCACTGAAATCAAAAGCAATGAAGAAAAGTTTAACTTACAACAATTACACTGAAAGGAATAATTATTCCTGCTAACAACTTATAAGAAATGGTGTCCTCTTTGTATGGATACCGGATGGATTCATCACTACAGAAAACGCCTCTCTGGAAGGGGATACGTCGTGAACTGAGAATTGCAAAAGGCAAGCCAGCTGGCAAAAAGGAATACAAAATACATTACAAAAGCAAAACAAAGTGGTGATGATCATACCCCCGCATTTCCAAAGAGAAGTGCATAAAGAGGAATGGGCATGCAGGAAGTTAGAAGGTTATGCACTTCCCTTGGCCAATGCCTACTGCCTTGACTTTGTAGCTTCCAGGAAGGATTGCTGAATGAAGAAAAGCAGGGCAGGATTCCTCTCATCTGCATGTTTGTGGCACTTAAGTGTGGAAGCATGCCAAAACCATGACTGAGTAAATAGTTCAGTGACAACCACTGAGGTGCTCAATCTGCTGCTACTGGAATAATTATCAAATATTTCTTTTTATTCCAGTGAGCAACAGTTGCCCCTGTACACCTTCTCTGGACAGCTTTACAAGTCAGAAGAGCATAAATTGCATTTCATGAAAGCAGAAAAGGAGGTGTTTTTCAGGGAGTGCAAGTGCAGAGGGAGCTTTTGGGAATATGGAGAAAAGTAAATTACACATGCATGCGATCCCCTCACTTCCTCACACACTGGATAGCTTCCTAGAACAACATGGTCACTGCACAAGCTCTACTGCCTCACAGCATGGAGATTTTATCCTCACCTCCTCCACCAAAGAGGATGCCTTTGGTTCAATCTAATACCAACAGGACACAATACTAAGGTGCACAATCACTGCACAGTATTGTACATCAAGATACCCACAACACAAACCAAAACTAATCATTTGAACAGCAAAGATTTTTAAAAAACACTCAAAACAGGATGCAAATCCCCACAAACTAATAGAATCACATTTCTAAATCCTGTTCCTCCATCCTTAACACACATACAGCATCTGCATAATCTGCTTGTGTACAGGGATGAATACTCTCAGAAAGAAATGGCTGTATGGAAAACAAGAAGTGGGGGACTACAAAGAATGTTTAAAAAAACAACAAATAATCTTCTTTAGCCTAGGCATGTAGAGCCCATTAGCACAAAAGCCCTTGACTTCATGCTCAAAATTCAGCTGTGTTGCACATAAAATGGATACTCACAACAAAAATTATCTGGGGGAGACACTCCCATCCAACGGTAAGGGATTGGAAAGATAAAAAAGTCTCCATCCTTCCTTCCCAGCAGAAACAGATATTGCTGTAGTCTCAGGTTCCCCCAAAAGACCTCTGTCCAAGGCTTAGCCTACCTCTTCCTTTCTGGATACACAGCTAGCCCCAAATAAGCATGTGCAAATAAAAGTAAAGATGTAAAGAACAGGAGAAAAAGTGAATAAAAAACAATAGCAATCAAGCATCAAATGCACTGTTAGGGAAGAGAAGAGACCTAGGATCCTTTCCAATCCTCTTTCCTCTTTACCTTCACCCATGAAGTCCTCCAAACTAAGCCTGACTCCTGGGGACCATCAAAAGCGATACAACTGGGGTTTCACCAACTATTTGCTATCAGTTTTGTTCTGCACACCATAAAGTGCTTAAAAGAATACTTCAGTTTGAAAACAAAAGAACAAATAACAAACTAATGGCTCAAAAGGTGAACAATTCTTTGAGGTGAACTCTGGTGAATGACACAACCTTATTCCTTGATCAGGCAGTTATAGGTCTATCATGCGGGCCCATGAATTCCAGCTAAGTCTGCTGCAAAGAACCATGTACCTTCTGTACTGCTGCAGTCGTGAAACCAATAGCGTGCAAAACCTCCCCTCCAAAAGTGGCAGAAAAAGACCACTGTCATTGTCAAGAAGGGTTGTTTCCAATCCCATGCCAGCGGGACTACAACTGACACAGCTTTGGAAGCCATCCAAGCACACCAACAAAGCAGAAGGACAGCAGGATGGGCTAAGAGCCAAGCCAGAGCCTCACCAAAACACTGCACTATTCAGATACCAGCCAGCACAGAGCCTGGGAGCTGGACTCTGCAGTACAGTGCAAAAACACAGCCTTTCCTACTGGGAAAAAATGCCTCTCCCTTTCTCTTAACAGGAAGAATATCAGGGTTTTGAAAAGCACTGCAGCACAGACCTCTTTTTTTCCCTCCCCTTGTGTTCGTATTGTGACAGATGTCATGATACACCATCAATTGTTTAGTATTTAGCTGACTTGTGTCAGGGATGAGGCAGAAGCATGTGCAGCCATGGTGAGGGAAGGTGACTCGTCAACATAATGCCATGGTGTTTCCAACACCACTTATCACTACAAAATATGCATGGAATGAAAACTTCATCATTCGCCCTGCACACATACTAACACCAACATTCAAGACTGAGTATTTGAGAAAAATGTATTGTTTAGCTCTCCAAATATAGAGAATTAGACATACACGGATCAGAGTTTCTTAATTGTTTACATGGTTACTTCTTTAGACTTGGTAGTTTTGATTATCATGGTAAAGCAGTTGTTCCCAAAATTAAGTTTAGCCCAAAAAAACCTTATCACAGCTTCAGCACACTGCCACAAACACCTGTGGTTATAGTTAGATAGTGTCACTGACATCAAATCACAAGCTCTGCATCACCCTTTCTAAAGACCTGCTCTGTCAATAATAGTGTCATGGTACCTTACTCCTCATTTTCTCCTACCCACACCTGGATGTTTCAGCTTCTCAAGGTGAGAGATTCAAAATCTTCAGAACGATGGGGTTATTCAGGGGGGAGCTTTTTTTTAATGTAATTTCCAGCTACTAAATCAGAAATAAAAAGCAGTGGTGTGTGGATCACAGGAATGAAGTCCCTCATGCAGTGAGGATGTGCTCTTCCATGCTGACTGAATCTGCTTGAAGTATGCATGCTCACTCTTCAGCAATATTGAGATGATGATGTAATTAGCCTGTAATTGCACCTTCCTGTATCCAGATCATGCAAACAAAATACCAAAGAACTCAAGGTTTGTTTTTGTTTTGCTTTGTAAGCAAGTATGAACAGCTAAAACAAAGTTACTGTCTTCTGTTTCATAATTTCTTTCCATCTCCTTTACTTTGAGTCTTAAAAGTCTTAGGTATCTACGTGGTAACCATTAAGTTGCCATTAAGTAACTATTAATTGGAAGAGCTATGCACTGAATTACAATACTGCTAATAAACCTTATACAGTAAACATAACAAGTGTTTCTTCAGTTTTCCCCAACTGCACAACAGATTCAAGAAGTAATTCCACCAGTCATTTATCTTATTGCTGTTCCCAGCACCTTTCAGTGTCGAAAGGATACATGGTCTATGAAAGCTTGAGAGAAAAGTTTTAATTTTTAAAAAACAGATTACAGTAAAACTGATCAGATTAACTTAACACTCTTAAACTGTAACCTGAAGTCACAGAACTACAACATTTCTAATTTACTCTTCCTCAATCCATGGCAGTCATTAGCCTGAAAAACCATGCCAGTAGGGGCTTTTGGCACCTTTTTGGTTAAAGTACTCTCCAATGTCAATACCTAATCCCTCAGGACATGCTCCACACAGCAGGTTTAATTTACTTCTTTTTAACAGGCATGGATTGACTTCACTATTATTAACTGGTGGGAGAGAGGAGAAAAGTGGAAGTCAAACCAGAGCGGCATCAAGTGTTTCTGGCACGTGAAGCCAGTAAGAGAACGTTCTCACAATACTGAGGATTCTGTTCCGTTTTAAATAAATCAGCAAAGCCTGCTTTTGTGGGTTTTCAAGGTGTTTCCATTTCTAAAACCAAATCAAAATTATTTCAAATATATAGCTTAAATACTTTCTACAGTGGAAGTTTTTCTCCCTTTAAGACAATAAAGGAACAGGAAAAAATAGTTTCGCTTTTTCATTACTGCAAGCAGAACAAACAAACAGAAGAAACTGTCCTAAGTGATAAAGAAACAAAGCTTTTTACTATATCAAGTACAATAGTAGGGTTTCCCTGTAGTTGTGATAGACACGTTACTGTCTCACCCTGACAGATATCATAATTTCAGAAGACAGGAACAAGTTTTTGCATCACAGCAGCAATTTCCTAAGCATGGAAGCTCCTGGTACAGGAGGACTGGATATGACTGAAGATACCAAATACTACTTGTCTTTATAATGGTACCACTATCACTCATCTCAATGTCTTTAATTTCACAGATACAAATGAGGAAAAAATGTTTACTGTAATATAGGAAGTGGTGTACTTCAACAGATTTATTCACATAAACATCTAAAGAAGTTTCTCAAGAAAAAGTAGTAAAGATTCAACAGCAAATCACTGTGAGAAGAAATCCTGCTCATCTGCCAGTCACGTTGCCACACTTAGTTGAAAGAAAGGTCCTACAATATCCTACAAATACCCATTTTGCTCCTAAACAAGCTACAATTTCCAAGGGCAGAGTCTGGCACATTAAAATAGAGAATTAGTTGGGCTCAGTTTTCCCCGAAAGCAGAAGAAATTGAGGAGTTCAAGTACTCCTTTTATGTAAGAAGCGGAGACAGTAGAGGAGCAGTAAAGGCTCTCTACTGAATACTTCCCATATGACAATACCAAAAAGCTTCCCTGATGTACACTTCATCTTCTAAGCCAATTGTAACACAGTGAAGAAATTGCCTAAAGGGAAAATTACAACATGTATGTGAAGCGGAATTATAAGGTTGCAAAGAGGTTACCTGCAGGGTAATCTCAAGGATAAAGCCAACAAGCTGGTGTTATGGGGTGCATATGCATCCTTAATGAATAACTAGCAGATGTACTGCTGACAGAGCTGGCAATTCTTTGATACAGTGGAAGATCAAGGCCAGCCAGTTCTGCCTGCAAAACAACTCTTAAAGACTGAGGCAACAGAACATATGGAGATTTGTGCAGTAATGAGTTCAGAGTCATGCATTTGGAGGTTAAACAACTCTGTTGAGATGGGAGCTTGTCAGTTCAAAATAGCAGGGGGCAAATAATATCTGCTTCCTGTGGCTGTTGAATATCAATTTAATGGCGTGACCATTACACAAGTCTTTTCAAAGGCATTAACATTTTTAACCATCTGACAAGAAATTTTCTTCTGAAACAGTATTCAGTCAGAATTGGCAAATGCATTTGGTTTTAATTCATGTCTTAAGTGCAGACAGAGAAGGACTGCTAGGATATATTCCTCATTATCTCAAAAACAAGAGATTGGTTTCGCATAGTTCAGCAGAGTCTAAGGGCTGTAAATCAGGCAAGGGCATATGCAGTACATATCAGAAAAAAGAGCAATACTGATCCAACAAGCAACCAAGAATCCAGGAACTACAAACAGAGTTGGTAATAAAGATATAGAGAGAAATACAGGCTCTGAAATGTTTCAGTCAGAGTACATGGAGTAGAAACACAAGTAGCTCAGCTGATAAGACTACATATTTTAGACAATTACTATACCCTTGTCCAAAGTCTGACTCATACAGTATAATGGATTAGATTTCCTCATAAACTGGAGTGATTTCTGACTGATTATGTTAGGTTTTTTCCATAAATATCCTACTTAACACGGGTCTATTGCTTTCCAAATTTCTTATCTTGATTATGTTTCCTCACTGGGCATGAAGTTGATCTCTCCACTACAGCTGACCATTACCACTTTGAAGAGAGATAACATCAGATCATGCACCTCACTCAAGTTGTCCTTCCCACTCTCCTCAGGAAGGATATCACTTGGCATTTATCCACGCTGTATTTCACCAGCTATGTTACTGCCATCTTTTGTTTTTATTGCTCTGAGTTCCCTACTTTGCTGCCTCACTGCACATGCTCTCTCTCCTCCAAGGCACTTACGACTATACTGAACAGGACAGACTTGCAGAGAGCTCTACTCGACGGCTTCCTTCCTTGCAAAGGACAAGAAACACTTACTCCTACTGCTACTTCTGACAGTTAAGTGAATTATTTGTTCATTTAAGGATTCTTTGTCTAATCTCATGACTATTTAGTTTCTTAAGATTTGTTTAAAGCAATCATTTGAATATACACATCTAAATAATGAGATTTTCTAAAAAATGCTGCTTTAGCCTGAGTTTTCCATCTTCCTGGTTTATCACAGGGATTAGGATAAGAACAGATGTGACTGACACCAGAAAACAGTGGATATGTTTCTGACAAAGTAGTATGTTTCAACATCTGTGCTTAAGTAGTGGGTAGTAATAATCTTCCTCCAGATTACAGAAACAAAACAAAGTTAAAAGGATTTTGCTGTCTTCTCTCCCAGCACCTCAAAAAAAGCTGCCACCACTTTTGTGCTGTTATCTACTGCCAACTTAATTGCTGCAGCTTCAAACTAGAAGTGACACCTAGACTTATTTTTTAAAAAGCATAAATAGTATTTTGAGGTTTAAGTCTCTTTACACCAGAAATTCAGATAGAAAGTAGAAGTTAACATTTCCCCTAGACATGCTGTAGATATTTCATTACTAATTCCATCAGCAAAAACATCCACAGTATTCATTATAACATTAGAACTACTGCCTGGAAAAACACACATTTTGTAAAAGCTTGCTTCAAACTTTTGAGCTTATATTACTGCTCATATTCTGTGAAGGTTGGGTATGCTGTCACAAAGCTCTCTGCAGATTAAGTTAAGACTTTGGCTTCTCCTATAAGAACAGTGCTGCTTTCCATTTCTCATAGGAGTTTTAGAGTTCAGGAGAGCACCTACCAAGAAATAAACCATCACTCCACAGTTCACCAAGACCAACGGTTTCATTTTTTGACATTCAGCTTTCTCCTGAAGAGGTGGGTAAAAACCAGCTCTTTGCATGAGCATTTCCTTGCTCAAGGCAGAACAGAAAGAGGTACAATGATGTGAGCCAGATGAAGGGAAATAGAAGAGGCAGCACAAAAAGGAACACTCTCTGCCTTACTTTCCCTGTTGCTTGTCTCTGGTTCCTAGTGTAGTTGCTTCCCTTTTTTGATACCCCCTCCAGTCTCCGGTCCAAGTCCTGAATATCAACAGCATGTTATTAGTAACTGTGTCAGCCTTGAGAAAAAGAAAAATCTACACCACAGACTGTTTGGGTTTTTTCCTTAAATTACAAGACTTCAAATAAGCTGCAACTCCCTTGACCTACATTTCTCCCTATTCCATTTTACCCTTTCGTATACTCTACTAAATAATACTTAAAAAACCCCTCTATACCAATGTGACTGCTTGGCATTCTCATAGTTGTGACCAAGCTTCACTCAGCATTTTAAAAGCCCTTGTCTGGAGTTCCTCCCACGGTCAGAATGCCAACTGTCTTACTCAGTTTCATATACTATGCGCATTCTCCATCAGTGTATTGAGAAATGTACTTGAAGGGTTGAGGAAAGTACAGTACCAAGTCCATAAGGCTAACAAGCAAGTTGCTACAGTTTATTTACTTAAAATAAAACTGTACTTAGTAAGACTGACTTGTACAAGTAACAGAGGCAAATGGTGCTCCTTGGGTCTTTTCTCACCTGATTTCAAACCAAGACCACCACAACACCCACACCACAGGCCAAAAAGTGGAGCCAAAAGCTGGATGCTGCTACTTCTCAGCATCTGTCCCCCACCACACTGATCTCAGCCAGGAATTACTCATCAATTCAACGCCTAACCGAAGTGCACCACCCTGCACATTAACCCTTCACAGAGTAAAACCATGGGTTATTATTACTATGTTGGTTTTAAAAAGAGTACCAAAATAATTAGCAGATTGTTCCTCCGAATAAGGTTGGGTTCACAGATAATGCTGACCTGTAGTAGTACAAGGTGAACTGTTAGTATCAAGTAGAATTTGTGACAGATTATGAAGTTCAACAGCATTGCCCAAAAATGTTTCCAATGCCATAAATATACCAAAAACCAATGAAGATAAACACCTTTTCAAAAAGTTTACCAGGTAAGAGGCAGTCTTGCTCAGAGCATAATTAAACCACATACAAATAAACTGAAACCTAAGATTTAAGTTGAAGCCCACTCTAGCATCAAACAACAGGTTTCATTTCAATTGGTTGCAAAACTAACAACAGTAGGTCATAAAGCTTTGACACTGCTGAAAAAGTTAAGAGCACATCTACCAATCAACAGTTTTCCACAGTCTCATTAGTCCCCTGATTTATTAATCTCTATCACAGCAGTAGCTACATTACAGCCCATGAAGACATACAAAATTAGCCCAGTAAGTGCTTATGTTGGTCAGTCTAATAGAGGCCGTCAATAGAAGTTTCCCTTCCCATGCCTTCCATAAACAGAGCATAAAAGATCGATTTTTTTGCCTTAAAAGAAATCAGTAAATGGATTCCAAAGTGTAACTGTGCTAATCTGCAGGAGGGAAAAGTTTCAGTCAGAACATCACTACACGTGGTATAACCAGACATTCCCAAAAATATCAAGCCTAATGCCTAATAGGTTAAAGCTGGCACAGGAGCAAAGCTACCTAGGTCTCTTTTGGGAAGTCATCATGATACTGAGGACATTTTGCCAAACCAAACCTAGGAATGTTTTGATTTTGCCTTTTTTTTGTTGTTTAAACTGCTTAGAAATACACGTAACCTGATTACCTAAATATCTTTTGGATGTGTTCAAGGAGGAGAAATTAAGTCCTATATGCCCCATCATGTTCCTTTCTCTCAAAGATGCTCCAAACAGCAGCACTTATCCCAGAGAAGTGACTTAATCAAACCTTAGTTTACTAACAAACACTTCCCTGTCAGGAACATCAGCATTCACATTACTTGTTTTGGTAGCAACAGGCTGGGGGGGAACTACTTTGTTTTCCAGAAACTCAGTGCAGCACTTTGGCTGAGTTAGAAGATCTAAACTCTTCTCTCTACATCAGTCCATCATGTAATAGAAACCTACCAGCAAGTTATGAACGTTCAGGTCTGGAACACAGCTGCCAGGCAAAAGCCTTGGCAGGGAACCACAGAAATTCTGTTCAAAACCTAGAACAGAGAGCAGACAAAAACCAGCAACCCTCGTGCTTCTCTGGTGAGAAGGATGTTTCTTTCAGAGAGGTTTTCCTTGCTCTGTGCTTCTCCCTCCCCTACTGTCAGCTACTCCTAGAGCTAAGGGAAGCTGCATGAGTGTCACTGAAGATCACAGTCTGAAGAAACAAGACAACTGTAGGGGGAAAAAAAAAAAAAAAAAAAAAAAAAAAAAAAATTTGGGGGGGAATTTACCAAAAAACCCCACCAAAAAAGGACATAAAAAAAAAAAAAATCAATTTGGAGGTGAAGTTACCAGAAAAGCCCAACTGAACAGGACATCTACAAATAGAAATGGCTGGACCTCATTGGAAGAAAAAAGACATTGACATTAATTTGTCATTTATACTTGAAAAAGTTGGTCTCATGCAGACAGCTGAAGACCAAAAATGCCAGACCAAGTAAATGTCTAAATACTCCTAGAGCTGCAAGCCATGGACACTAACCCCTAACTAGTAATGGCTTTTAAATTACACAATTACTCTCTAAACATATCTAAAAGACTTGGTAAGATAGAATTATCAGAAAGATCTTCTGGGGTTCCTTAAATGTCAGATATCATGAATGTGTGCTGCTCTGGACACCGGCCTTGCCATCTAGAGAGATTCAGTCTTCTAGATCAATACCAAGTCTTGTTTGACCCAAAATCTCAAAAAATTCTAAAACAAAAATTGTGGTTCCCATCCAAACAAAGAGAACAATTTGGAAAATTGAGAAGCATTATACTATGAAGAGGCACATGGAAAAGAATAAACATTAATTTCTCAGGCATTTTATTTCCTGATTAAAGGTGGCAACGGCAACAGAAAGGGTTCAGAGCTACCAATATAATTATGATTCCTAAGACCATTCTTCTGGGGTTTTTTTTAGGATTCCTGAGTTTCTAGCACATCTTGTAAATCTTCATGAAATGTCATAAAAACAAATCCATGTTCATGCAGCCTAGTTTCTTTCACGTACAAGAAACTTACTAAAATATCTATGTATGTTTTGGGGTTTCGGGGATTGCTTTGTTTGTTGGTTTTTTTTCTCTTTGAAGTTATTTTATACTTCATAAAATGTAATTTATATTACGGGCCTACCCCAACAAGACCTTTTAGTATTATACAGCAAGATGTTCAGGCCATTTCTTATTACATTCTGAAAACAAGCAGGCCCATAGTTCAGCAAGGGGCATATGCATAAAAAGAGCTCTACCACTTAGGAACAAGCATCATGTTTAAGGTAGTCTGATTAGGGAAGAAAAGTCCATACAAAAGCGCAATTTGTGAACTCTAGATCAAATTTTTATCATCAATTCCTTCATTGAGGATTCTGTCCCTTTCAGTAAGGTCTCATGTGAGGATAGCAATTTTTACTAGATGTGAGATAATCAGCATTATTGCCCAAAAAACCTTTCATGAGCAAGCTGTGTTCCTGTTGATACTGAGTCTGGAATGCAGTACTTCCAAAAACTTAAACTGCCTTGGAAAAAGTCTCAAGCCTCCATCGAGTCAAACCAAATAAAAAACATTTTGAATTCAGATTCCCAGACTGATCAACTTTCCCTGTCCATTTTAAATAAAGGCAATCTTGAAGACAGAAACCATTTACCAGGAACCCACTTTCAATTCAGGAAATTGTAATATCCTGTCTCATACTCCCTAGCTGTACAGCTTCTCTAGCCCTTAGTTTTCAGTAGCTATGGAAGATTTTTCACCTCTTGCATGAGACTAAAGAGCTCTCTAAATCTAAAATTGAGATTAAGAGAGCCAGGTTAACATGTTAACTACACCAAGCAGTTGCTTTAAGGTTTGTAAAATGTTCAGACTGAAAAGCAAATGATTTGATTAGACTGTATTGTAAACAACTACAAGTGCCCTAGAATTTTTTTTTTTTTCTAAACCTCTCAGCATGGAGACGAGAAGTGATTGTTCCAATTATAAACTCCAGAACCCTGCACAAAGACAAGCAATGAAAATCCACAGTGTGACTCCTACAAAAGTATCATAGCAGAACAATATCAGAATAGACAGGAATTACTGACACATCTAATTTTAAGCCGTAACTTTACCTGTGAAGGCTATCTAAAATTATAATAGTCCATACCACTCTTTAAATGTTCAGAATTAGGTCTAAGTCAGATGTTTCTCCATGGCTTTAGAGCCAGGAAAAAACACACTCAATTGACTTCATATTACAGTAACAACTTCAAATCTAAAATGAAAGACAATTAAAAATATCAAGCAATTCAACAGATTATTGAACTACAGCTAGAACTTTTCTTTAAAGGTCCAAAAGTGCAGAGAGCTGCAATTTTTAGTTCACCAGTACCCATATCTATCAAGGTACACAGGAAACCTACTGGAAAACAAATTTTCCCAAAGGTGTGCTGAAGATATATGTATTTGTCAAAGTGACAGACTTTCCTTAGAAGTGAAACTATACTAGTGATAACTTGTTGTGTCAACCTACTATTTATTGCACAGGTCTAATGGAAGCTTTAATAAATAAGAGCTAAAGGGAAAACCACAGTAATGCAGGTAGAAGTTCTGTAGGTAGCTGTTCACTTGTTTCAAATTACTCCTTCCATCCTTAAACCACTTCATATACATCTTACTGATTCATTCAGCTTATACATTTATCACAAAATATTATCATCTTTCATATGGCTTGGTCAAGTACTGCAGGCAGAAACAAGATGGAGCTTCAGATTCAAAACTATTTTGCACCATTAAATTTTGAGTCTCTAAATCAGCTCAAACCTTACTAAAAACTGGGATACAAGCAGGCTTAAAATATCTTTAGAAAAACCTACTGAAGAATTAAATTGTTCTTTGTCAAAATCATGTGGTCTTTAAAACACTGAGCCTCTTTTCTACAAGCAATTAGATTTTCAGTCTCTGTATCCCATTTTATCCCACTCTTCTTTAAAGAGTAATCGCATTACTTTTAAGCTTAGAAAAAGCTTCTGAGTCAAAATTAGACTTATTTTTGTAGAAAGTAGATGGAAGCAACAGTCACCAGTTATAGGTATTTGAACTGCATTACAGTGCCAAGTTTTAACATCACGAAGTGTTTAAGTTACCAGACTAACCCATTCTGAACAACAGATGTAATCATTCCATAACATTTCGGAAGATATTTTTCCTCTCTAGTGATAAAAGCCTAGTCTAAATACAATTTTTTTCTGTTCCTAAAACAAATTAAATTAGCAACACTAGCAGTTAGAGATTAGTTCCAGTTTTTCTGGGCAAACAAAGTAGCAACAGCACCTTTCACGTGCATATGACTATACATATATGGGATTTTGCCTATATAGACTTGTCTTCAACTCATTTACAGTGCTGAGCTCTTGGAAGGCATACATTTTTATTCCCATCACCAAAGCTCCCTATATATTAGCTACTTACAGAGAAAATGGGCAGGGTGAACCCCACTGTGTAGAGGACAGTGGATGTGATGGTACTGTCATGGAACGGATACTTGATGCTGTCATCATTACAGAAAAAGCCTCTCTGATACGGTTTTATTTTGGCCAAGTTTAGAACACCAAGGGGTAAGCCAGCTGTTGGGGGAAGGAAAACAAAAAACAAAAACAAGAAATATATGTGGTTAAATCAAAAAAAAAAATCATTTCTAAACATACATGGAGGAAGCTACCAAACATGCATAACTCAAATTTCCTAAGTATCATGCAATGCACACACTTAGCAAATCCTGTTTATAGACATTTCTCTTTTAGAAGACTACTTCAGAAAGACTCTGAGGTTCCCTATCAGGCACAGATGTTAAACAAAATACAAAGTTCAAAGTCTTCCATCCATAAAGTGAGTTGCCATTGAACCATACTGAACTAAGATTATGTTCAAGAAAAAGCCTTTGCCCCTCACATGACTAAACAGTTATTGAGGGCAGGCAGCCTTTTGTGCCCCCTCCCTTTGCCACTACCCCAGGACCTTGGCTTGTACCTGATTTGCCAGCCTTGTTCTATATACTAATAATGTGGTCTGTGTTTATAGATAAGACAAAAAATACACACGGATTTTGTCATAGTTAGGGAGTTAAAGATTTCATGCAAGTAGTTTCCATGCAGGCAATGGGAACACGAGAACTGCAGGGACACCAATGGACACTTTGAATGGATTACATCTCCAGGTAATGAGACTGTACGTTAAGATGGCATTTACACAACTTTTGTACACTTTGGAAGATTTCCTCATGAAAATATACAAGTTATTAACATGGCAACTGAGACCTGGGTACAAATTATAGCTCTCAGAATTTACGCACTGTGATATATCACCAATTCCCTCTCCTACAAGTTAACTTGCACTATACTGACAGTCATGCCAAAGAAGACATCAAGACTTCTGACAATTATATTCAGGTCTAAATTATTTCTGGTAAGAACCACCTGCCAGGGAATACACATTTGCAGGAGCAATAACCTCAGGAAATCAACTTTTTGTTTTTACTCTACTTTCTCACAGAATCAATAAGGTTGAAAAGGCCCTCCAAGATCATGAAGTCCAGCCTTCAACCAAATAATACCATGCCCACTCTCCCCCTTTCCTTTGATCAACTGAGCAAGCGATAGATTAAAGTGATTAAATTACATAATGCTAAATCCCCTAACAAAAAAAAAAAAAAGTAGATTTTGTTTTAAAACAAGGCCAAATAACTGTGTATGTTCCCCAGCATCCATGTAGTATGCAATTCTGCAAATAGACACTATAGGTAAATTAGATGGTGAGTACAATTACTGAAGCAGAAGAGACTACTCAGTATATAAACAATCTGCTGTACTGAGAACAAAAAACATTTCAAAGAAGTTAACATGATGAGTGATTGCTTTGATTTCTGCTGACACCTGTTGACTACCAGGTAAGTAGCTTAAAGGTGTTTTAAGTAAGCTTATTTCTATATACCTCATTAGAAGAAAAGACATCAAGAGTGAAACAGTAGGAAAAGAGTGATAAACACTGGCCCCTTCTTTGGGCTGCTGAGTTGCAGTGCAAAGGCTTGTGAAGTGCATACTGAAATTGTACATGGTTGATAGCATGCCAGCTTTCAACTCCTCTTCTAAGAAAATTGTTATGGTCACAGAAAGCAGTTTGGGAGTAATTTAAATCCCCTTATGGAGCAGAGAAAAGTTTTTTTCACAAATCATCTGAAATATGAAAACAGTCCACATTTACTGATGCCTACCATCCCATAAGGAAAAAGAGAACTAAAATACAAATGGCATTAAGCTTATTCAACTTTAAGCACAAAGTTTTTCATTAGGTAGCATGGTATACCATTGAATCAACTAAATCTCAAAGGTCTCTTTCCTTGTGCTTTAATGGCTGAGAAAAGAGCTAGAGCTTGACCAAGTACAAGTGGCAGACAGAAGCAGATGAAACAGAATTGCAGCCCTTCAAACATGAAGGGGGCCACACTGAAGAACTCAGAGAGTTCACTCTGACCAAATGGCATCGCTGTATGTTCGCATGCCTGGAGCCAAGTTTCAGCTACTCTCAAGGCCATGGCAAGATTCCACTAACATAACTTAGAGTCTATGCTTCCTGTCTGTACCTCTGCTATTGCATACCCAACAGGATGATGGAGTGGTAATCCCATTACCTATTCGATACAATCATATCTTCTCAAACAGGTCACCAGATTTTCACATACAGAAGTATCACATGCTCATGATTAACTTAAGAAGCAGATTGTGTTTTGCAGAAGTAGACGACTTCACAGACAAACACCTGTTTTCCAAGAAAAGCTGCTACAATTTCATATAAAGAACTATAACACATAATGAATTTTTGACCTGGGAAGGGGGGAAAATGAAAAGCACCAAATAAAGGGGTCAGATGAGAACAGTTTCAAAGTGACTGCAAAATTTATCTGTATAGTCTACGTTAAAATACTACAAAAAAAAGGAAGTTGGTTACACATTTCACAGTGACTGCCCTTTTAAATTATTTCATTACTGTTAGAATTCTTATTGCAATCTAAATGGTTGGATTAGAAGATTTTGTGAAGTGGTATTCAGTTGATCATTAACCTATCCAAAACAGTGGTAGTAGCATTTTTACTCTTATTCATTTTACAGGGAGAGAAGACAAGACTTAGTACATGTAAGCAAACAGTCCTGAACTTTTCACTGTAAGCAGAAAAAGAAAAAAAAAAAATCACTAATGTACATAACAGGCCAGTATTGCCATCAGAGGTGCCAAGCATCTCCATGACCTTTAAGCAGGCTAAACTTCTGAGGAATGTACTTATGTTCAGTCTCATTAGCTTCTACAAACTGGAGCAAAGAGTGACCAAGATCTTACGCAAGATCACCAGGCTAAAAGGCAATCTTGTAGAGCAGCTCTCCTGCCTTATCCTCTCCACAGTATACCTTCTCTTCCTTTTCACCTAGCCAGTACCAGCAGTAACCACAAGGTTCTCTTCTGAACCAGGTAGCTTTATCCCTTAAGGTATCATAATGGCTTAGTTGCTATTCATATCCTATAAAGCACGATCTTCAGCTATAAAAAAGGACTATTACTTAAAGTCACCCATCATTCAGACTGGAACATCTCAGAACTGGAGTTTATCTATTTTCTGGTACAATCTGCGCACCTTATCTTGTCAAGAACTAGGGACCAACACATTCTGGGCTGTTTTGCTAGGTAGTAGCAAGAAACACACAGCAGTCCTCTGATCTTTCTCTCCCCTTTAATTATAAAGAAAAAACAACCTGGCCACTCCAGTGCTCTGTAACTGTTGCAAAAGGATGCACTTCTGCAATGCTCACACAGACTCCAGCTAATCCACGTGACAGGCTGGATGGGGCTTGGAGCAACCTGGTCTAGCAGAAGGTGTTCCTGCTCATGGCAGGCGTATCACAACCGAGATAATCTTTAAAATGGCCTCCACCCAAAATATCCTATGGTTTTATAACCTTGAAAGCTGAATAGGAAAAGAGACTGCAAAGATTTGAAGCCTTGATTCTTTGCCTATGAAAGAAAGGTAAACAAGCTTCATACACGAGAACAAGAAAAAAGCAAACAGGGTTAAGAGGGAGACAAAGGCAAGAATGATCCTTGAATTACTGAGCAGGGATTGCAGGGAAGGAACAGCCTTAACTTTTGGGCTAGAACTGTAAGAACAGGGCAACTCACATTTGTACAGAGTGAGGCTAAGCTAGTTACACGAGGTATGCTGAGTTCACAAGGAGTTTCCAACTCTAATTTGTAGGTCCAAGCCAGCTGCAGTATAGCTTCCACTGACCACCTACAGTAATTCACAGTAATATACATAGCCTGTAGGAACTATTTGATCACATCTGGCTGGATGACAGTGTGACAAATGCCTGTAAGAAAAGAAGGAAGGAAGGGAAGTCCAGGCTGGGAGAATAGGGAGGAAGTCCCTGTAAAAATGGTCCTCCACCCACAGAGAAAGAATGTTAAAAATAAAATACCAGTACCCAAGGGGAGAAAGTGAAGTCTTTATTTTTTCCCCAAAGGAAGTCTGTTTAATCAAAAAATGTTGCTACGCTATGTTTTTAGTGGGTTTTTAAGACTAAACCAAAAAAAATATTTAAATTTCACAGTTTATCCTACAAATGGAAGTGATGGGTACCAATCCGTCATCTTTTCACAAGGTGTGTAACACTGCACTAGTGTTCTGATCTGGGGCATTTATCACACTGGTAAGTTTAGAGCTAAGTGCTTAAGCTTGGAGACCTACGGAGTCAGATTCTGACTCTCAAGTATCCATGAAGCTTTGGCAGCAAGCTGCCTATTTTTCTTAAACTGAAGAAAAGAAGAATTTATAGCTCAATTAGTCTCTTTTATGGCAGTTGCCATAAATATTTAAGACCAGCAAAGAATATTATGGTTTTATGTCTAAAAGGAAAGAAACTCTTCAAGTTTCTAACCACTTCAGTGATACTGTACTACCTAGTTCTCAACCAGATGTGGTGCTCACAAAATTTGGTTCAGCTTTCAAGAGCAACCCAAGACAACCTAGACTGTCCTGTCTTTCTCCCACCTCTGGCTATCCACCACTACTCCTTTCTTGCCTTGGCATTAGTTTTCACACCAACCTGTCCAAAAAGACAAGCCCATGCCCACACAACACAGGTTTTTCAGGGGCACTTGCTCATCTGGCAAACTCTATTGCTGTAAGAGCTGGCTTAAAGGACAGAGTAGGAACATATAGCCAAGGGTGTGTAATAAAGGACAACAAGGACAGACTGGGACAGATCAGCTTCAACACCTCAAGAAACTGCATCTTGATCAGTGGTGCTTTCTTCCCCACAATTTTAATTACTACAAAGGAATGCACTGTATTTTGTAAACACACTTTAATTAAGCCACTTGGTCTCCTTATCTGTGGAAGTGACTGAATCTCTGCTTGAGGCTCTGTGCAGTCTTAACCTTATGCTGAATTGCTGTTTCAAGTCCTCCAAGGCTATATGACTCTGTACTCCTATCTGGTCCTCAATCAGGAAGTTCTCTTCAACAAAACAAATGAATATCTAGGAACTGGGAGAAAGGCAGTTACCCTTAAGGGAGACTACAGCAAATGAGAACACTGTAGCTTGATTATTAACCAAAGTTTTTTCCTCATGCTGCAATGAACTCACAAGTAAGTGTTAATTAAGAGAACCTGCACTGGACTAACATGAGACTGAGAAGAATTTTTATGTTCCTCTACACTTACACTGAAAAGTATAATCAACATTTTCTGCACTTGATATGCTGACAAAGTCAGCTTCAGGTTTCATAAAGAAATACACAACTTACAGTTCAGTTAGGGCGTGTCAAACAATAATTCTATCTGTATCGGAGAAATAATGAAATTATCTCCATAAAACACATCAAATTATATCCTCAAAACAGATCAGCTACTTTCTATAGCTCACATTCTTATTAGACAGATGATGCTTTTAACCCCAGAGACAGATTTCAAGCTAAACCTATACAGCTGTTAATTACTACTGAGAGCAAGAGAGAATTTCTCCCACTCTTACATATGTAATTTTGCTTTTATTTTCAGACAGGACAACCATGTTTGCTTTGCTGTTCATTTTTCAGTGTACAGTCTGGGGTGAGGAAGCAGGCAAGAGATTCAAAGAAACTTGCGTGAACCTCAGGCTACTGGAGAGAATTTGGAAACATCTGTAAAAGATACTGCTCTCTGCAGAAAAGGAGACTGGGTGAAATTCTTTTTCTATGAACAGTCAAGAGAAAGAATCAACACTTTTTAAGACAGAAGGTTCTGTGACTACAAAAAACTACCAAGAGGAAGAAGAGATTAAAATAATGAGAAAACATTTGAACTTTTGATAACTAGAGCTAAGGAGTGTACAAGAGAAAAATCAGTGCACTATTTATTTGCAGTAGCTGAGATAAGTGGGTAGCCCACAATTTACCTCCTAGCCACTTTAAAGAACTTTATCTTACTTTTCTACACTAAGGAATGTGAAGTATTTCTAATACCAGCAAACTGATTGTTCTGATAACGCCAGAAGCTGTGATAGGCTTCAGTAAACAGGATACATGTATTTAAAAGCATGAACAACATTCTAATCTCTTCTACTATTCTACTTGCAACTTTATGCTACTTACATTTTTATTTGTCCTCTGATCTATGACTTGGCCAGCAGAGAAGCCAGATCAGCAACTGAGCAAGTTCCTCACCACTTTTTGTTAAGCCAGGCAAGGGTGATGGAGGCAGGAAGCAAAAGAAACCTTCCTCTGAGCTGGAACAGCCTCAACACAAGCATTCGGTTTCTAGTCCAGTAATTTACTAAGACAGAACTACATCATATTCCAGTTTCTCTGCATTCAAGAGTCCACTACATGGGAGTACCAGCTCAGTCATCTATAGGCCCAATTCATTAGAACAGAGCAAAACACTTGTTTAAAAGCATTAGCATGGACAAGTGTATTCTCCCTTATAATTACGTTTCAACCAAAAAAATGGACTTTTACAAGCACTAAGTACATGTTACTCTAAAACCCAGGCAATTGTCTCTCCTGTGAGCACTTAGAGAAATGCAAATGTAAATTAAAAAATGCAGAAACAAGACAGTAATATATCCTATCCTGATCTATTACTTAGAGAAACATACACCAGACAAGTGAGCCAACTGCAGGTCACAAGCACAGGCTGTGCCCTGGGCTCTGCTCTGGTCAAGGGCAAGAGAAGGCTGAAGCTGGCCCAGGGATGGGGACACACCTGGAAGTCATTAGCAGTTCCCCCAGTGCAGCAGAGGCCAACTGCCCCATTACTGACAGATCTGAAGACATTCAGTTAAAGGCTTTGATGGTACTGTGTAGAGAATTAAAAACTACGTACATGCCCCCAAAGAAGTAGATTTCTGCACACAATCTACCTAAATCACTGAGCTTACAGACCAGGAAAGCAACATAGCCAAAGGAACTGAACTGCCAAGGTCAGCTGCTGGCAAGACAGGGAAGGATTTACTTTTTTTAAATGTAGGTGACACCAACTTTGAATGTCATTCAAGACTACTGCTCTTTTAATCACCAGAAGCCGTAGCTATTTTCCCATTTTAATCTTTGTTTTGTGGGAGTGCACAACAGGAGGCTTTCACAGTATTTCACCTATAACTACACACCCTAACTTGAAATACCATTCAGTCTCTAGAAATATAATAGGCAATTAGTTGTCAGGAACGTAAATGCTCATTTTCCAATGAGTCCTACAAGCATAGCAGTATTTTATTTAAACAGTCTTTAACAAAGTCAGCAGTGCTACAGAGGGACTCAGAATTTCCATGACATTGTATACCCTGTCATACACCACGACGTCACTTTACACTGTACACACTGCTGCATGCCACCATGTTTAAGAGAATAGAACTTATTTTTCATGTTAGACTGAAGTTTGTAGTGTCTAATGATACATTGTAAGAACATAAACTCTATAGAAAGCTCAATCTAAAAAGATTTTAAAAGAAAAAGTGACCAATATATTCTTGAGCTATCAGAGCAGTTTTGTTTCATACTGATTCAGGAGACTGCCCAAAAAGTCCATTACTTCAGAATTTGGAAAAATGTTTATACAACATTGCTCTTGATACTTGAGTACAATGAATAATGCCACAGCATAGAAAGTCATACAATACTCATAATAGAGCAGGTGCTGCTTTCCATTTGTAGTAGAAGTTATCAGCATTAAATTTGTGATCTCAGTTTCTATGTATTAAACTACATAATTTTCTAGTATTGATGACTGGAGTCCTATGTTTAAAGAAGAGATGGGAAGAATGAAAAGAGTCTGCAAGCAGAAATGGTGACCTGACTTCCATTCCCAGGATCTCCACCAGTGTTAGACCCAACCATCACACTGGCTTGGAGTATTTTAACTGAATACTTGTACTGCAGCACAGGCTCACCTAACAACACAAAATTGAAGCCTTAATTTCCATAAGTCAGTAAAAAACTACAAAAAACTCACCCAAAGGAACACCAAGAAAAGCAGACACTGATTAAAATAATGACTAAGATGATTTTTGGAATTTAATAGACAATAGTTTCTGACTACTGACTGGCTCAGTCTCACTGTCTGCCTTCTGTAACCCTTAAGGGCCATAAATGCTCCCCATTAGCTTGCTGCACATTAGAAGTTTTCCCTGGTTATAATTAGCAGGGAAATTTATTCTCTAAGGTCTCTCCACCATCAGCTTCCAAACCACCCCTTCAGCTTAAGGTAAGCACAGTTCACTGCCCTTCCATGCCTCAAACAAGGCAGACAAATTTAGATACATGTGTTCCTTATCATCCCAGTGGTCCAGTTTCAGAAAATATAACACCTATTGCTTAGTTTCAGTGACTCAGTAATCTAAGACTTTCTGCAATAACAGAACTCAGTTAAATGGACAAAAATGCACTAAATACCAATTTGAGGTAAAAATGTCACCTTATTCTAAGAGATGGAGAAGCCAGCCAACATGCTGAAACTTGATATGTAATTCCTTCTACATTAAGACAAAAACTGAGCATAATTCCTTTTTGGTACAGTTTCCTCCTTTCCTAGGAAACAGATCACATAAAAAATTGTGACCCTTCTTCTATACCAGGCATGGCTAGGTAACAAATTGAAGCTACCTTATGAAACCAAAGAAAATCCCACATAGCTCCTCCGAAACCTGCATATTTAGCAGAAGCAGACAAGAGAGGAGGCACTAAAATCTAGACTATGTCTAGCAAAATCCATTGCTTCATCAGCAGCACCACAGAAATAAGGGTGTATTGATATGGCTCATCCACACCTTTGGTTTCATTTAACAGCATCTGGTTGATACACATTCCAAGATGGGTGTCCTGACCTGACAGACATGTTTTTTAATTTAAAATTTAAAAAACCCATTCATTTTCCTGTTGCCTAATATCAAGACACCCTATCAATGAGAGATGCTAAAACTGAGTTGAAGTACAATACAAATAAAACTGAAGTGCCTTCACAAACTTCTGAGTCAAAAAGCTGTGACCAGGAAGCAGTGTAAAGATGATCCAGTTAGGTCTATAACAGAGCAAGAGCAGCCTATTCTTGTATTGGTCATTTCCTCTAACTCAATGTTATAACAGAAAGAGTGTTTGATAAGTGCATCAGAAACATTATCTCTCTAGATCATATTTTACTGAAGACACTTATTTGGGTCTATTTTTGGTTTCCATACAAACAAGCAGTCTTGATTTTAAAAGCTGTATCTGACTGTATGAGAAGGATTAATGCACCAGAAAATCCAGGAAAAGTAGAGTCAAAAACACAATGTAGGTTTATCAACAGACAGTTTTTAGTTCTGTACCTTTGAGATCGGTCTCCTAACTTGAATGAGGAAAATTCCTCCCAGAAAGTGGGTCAACTCATTAGCAGTCAGTTGTTAAACAAGAAGGGACAGGCATCAGATCCTTAATATAAGCAGGATAATTTTTTTAGTTTTAAAATTGCAGGATTGAACTAGTCTGGCTGGAAAATTGCTTATGAGTCTACTCACAGGCAGCATGGAGAGATCTATTGCTACAGCTGAAGTGAGTATCTGTTCTAGTGGAAGATGCCACTCTCCGTCGCAGCGGAGGCTGGAACTACATGATCTCTCCCTTCCAACACATTCAATGATTCTATGACTAGTGTTTCCTGATGCAGTGGCAATTATATAGTTAAAAAACCAAAATCAAACCAGCTTCCGAAAGTATCCTAAGGAAATCTTGCTTCTTCAAAATAGCTTTAAATTGTTTTAATTTTTTTTCATAAAACTAGCTGTTTGCTAGTCATCCATTATCAGAATTTATGGTGTTTGTAGATTTTTCAGTTGTTTTCAAATCAACTATTTACCTGAATAAAACCTAAGAATTACGAGCTTCTTTTGCAGGATAGGGGATAAGGAAGACAAGCACCCCGACCAAAGTAAGCAGATCTAGCACTAAATCAAGCTAATTTTAAAGCCATACTTCTGTGGGTGGCATATCTTGCCAACAGGTTTCTATGTAATTCTGTTCAGCACTTTCTTTTTTTTTTCCTCTGTCCAAGGTGAGTTTGTCTTAATTCTCCTGGACTAATTCTGGAAAGAGGATTATCAGTTGTTTGGGATAGTAAATCCGAGTCAGTAGGCAGGCTACAAGGCTCAAGTTATCTTCTCATTGGGTACTTTCAAGAGTAGGGTCACCTCTTTGTGCTACCTGCCTTCCACAGCTCCAACACAGTCACAGATAGAGGATTATCACAGCTTTATCCCCTCCTCAGCATCTGGCCAGCAACAGTGCTCCTACATAAAATGCAGTAGCAGGCAACCAGTACTCAGCTCTTTATTCCCCCCAGCAGGGCTGTGATTGTGCAGCCTTCAGACCAAGCTGCTTTCAGTAAGTATGAGTTCACACTGCCCAACTCTTTAAAACCAGGAGGTGTGTTGCATCAGCTCAGTACAGCATAAACAAGCGCTCAAGCAGTATGGAGGGGAGGCAGGAATTCTTCAGTTAGGAGAGATTAGCTATTTCATAATTCAATTGCAGTGTGATACTTAATTTTTCTACAGAAGATGTCAGAAGCCCCTTCCCCTCCCATTCCCTTATGCAAAGGTCACTGCCCTCATGTAAGAGAGCTGCAAGAGCCCTTCTGACTGTTTAAGGCTAAGAAAAAAAAAAAAAACCACCAGGACTCAAGCAGCTGGTAAGGAACCCAAGAGCTGATAAGCATCTTGCTCTATTATGCCAACAGAAAAGAATATAGTCCTCAGTTCAAGATTCGGCTCTTGGGAAGGCACTGGAAGGTGAACTACGATTCACCCACTGCTGTAAAAAATTAAGTGCAAGAACTTCTAGTTTTGAGTCAGAAGTTAGTACAAGACACTTTGACAGCAAAAGCTGGCAAAACAAGAACCAGACTGCTGACTTTGAATAGTATTCATTAACTAACTGAACTCTTACCTAAAGTTTTCCTGCAGGCTTCTAATCAAGAGGGAGAGAGTCTCTGGTAAAGCATCTTTCTTTATGTGGGGGAAAAACAAAGTGACTGTTGTAAAGAAGAAAGCACAGTAGGAGAGGAAAGATTTTCCCAATTTCAGGTAACAACTATGTTTCCAATTAACTGAGAGTGTCAGTTTAATGAGTACCATGTCATGGTACCTGGGGGATAGTGTCACTGAAGACAAACTGCTCTTTCACATGTACTTGTTACAGCTTTACAATGTGTTCGTGCACTAGAAAAAGTATTTAGCACCCACATGATGCGGAAAATAAGAATGGTGACACATGTGTCAGTGAGTCACAAATAATAGCGGAGGAGGTTTTATTTGAACTAGGGCAATCAGGAAGTGCTAACCCACATGGAAGGAGCCTTCCCTGACTGAACAGCAATACCTTAATTGTCACTGAGACTTCAGCCTTCAGTGACGGCAAGAGTAAACACTCCCAAGAGAGAAGAATGGCACTGAAAGCAAAAACACTGTGCAGGGTGGTCCAGCTATTTAACCCCCACAGGTCACACACTGCAAAAGCAAACTCACTGTGTCCTATACACATGCATCCACTGTTTAGCATGTTGTCCTGTATCACAAAACATTCCAGCAGTCTTTAAACAGCAAGCTGAAATTGATGAGAGCATTTACTATTTCTGGGTTCAGCTCACATGTCCTTCTGTTTGGAAGGACTAGAAGAAGTTTCATGACAAAAAAAAAAAATTATCATAATGTATAAATAAGACTGCCATAGTCTCACCTTCCCCACTACCCACAGTCACAGGGTAGGACACGATGAGGAAGAAAAAAGATTAAATCCCTACACAAATATAACTATATTCCACAGCAGTTTTAAATTTAACTAAGTAATTCTTTACTATTTCCAACATATTGCAAAAAAGTGAATCAGAACAGAATGGGTTGAATTTTTAGAAGGCTTCGGTCTTTCTAGCGTTGAGTTGGACATATTCTTGTATTCCACCAGCAATCACATATTGTCAAGTACACTCCCCAATTACTTATAACAGCTTTTCAGTAAGTGCAGAGTCAGGCAAGGGACTAAAGAAATACAGTTTTGTACTGCACCCCTGCAATCAAGTCAGGCATGAATTTCAGCAAGTACAGGCCAGATGAAAGTCGTCCCAGAGTTGTGACAAAGTGTTTTCCTTATGGCTCCAGTCACCTCTGCAGAGCTTACTTTAATCTGATTTTGTCTCTGTGAGAGTCTGATCTAAAGATAAATGTATTTAGCAGTTCTTCCACTGATTACAGGAATATTGCCATGCATTTCCCAACTTTGTTCTTTAAGTGCTATTTACCTGCTGTAATGAAAAAGGAGCCTGATTTGCAATCAAACAATAGACCTCTAAGAGTGGCAGAGAGGATATATACATATATATGTATATATAGTGCCCAGTGAAGACATCAGTTGCAAGCTAACTAATTAAGCTATTCTAATAACTTGGGGTTTTTTTTGAATGACAGTTTGCAAGTATAATAAACCATAAGAACCAAGCCTCAGTATCTATCTGTGAAAAATACTACTGTCTAGAATGCAAATCTCTGCCATGCTATATAAAATGTCCCTCTATCAGAAAACCGAGGAGTAACAGAAGAAAACCCAAGTAACAGAAGTATGAGAGAGAAAGAAATCCTGCAGTCCAGGCCACTCATGCTTTCCAGTGCCAGAAGCAGCTGAGCCCTGTCCACTGGAGCACAGGGAGTACGGGAGGTGCTGCCTGCAGCACTGCAGAGCTGCATGCGGACATGCAGCACACACACACACCCAGCACTGCAGATCAGCACACACGGAATGCAGATACAGCCTCCTCGCACCATTTGAGGACAGATACCGCAGAAACCTGCAGCTTCTGCTTTTTTTAGATTACAGAACATAAAGCTAGTTTAAGGCTGAAACGCCAGTGTTATTTTTTAGAAGGAGAGAATTATCGTGCTGCTAAGAGGGAAGGAGTTATTTTCCCGGGCACCAAAGACTGCTTTCCCTGAATTCTCTCTCTTTTAGTGGGTAAAAAGGCAGATAAGGAGAGATCTTTCGGACAATTAAAAGAAGCTTAGACTCAAGTTTCAAGCAACCAAACCGGTCTAATAATTTAATGGGGATGTTTTTACCTCCTACTTTTTTCCCCTCTCCCCACCTGCTCTTCTTTGATGTCTTTCTTATTCTCTTACCTCAGCTCCATCTTAAAAGCATGTCACACCTTTCAATAAACCCACCTAAATCACACATAAAAAAAAATTTTAAAAAAATCACAGTATAGCTCTTTTTTCCTTTCCCTTTCTTCAGAAAAACTTGTGTTGGGAAAGTTGAAACTGCACAAAAATGGCTTGACTAAAACAGGAGCGAGTAAGTCAGACACACAGAATCACCCACTTCCACTGCAGTGAGTTCATGGGTGTGTCAGATCACTGCACCTTCAAAGTGGTATGCTTGGATATCACTTGGGCTTCAAGTCCAACATTACTGAGACAACAAAATTAATTTTTCTTCCCCATCTGCACATTACTTTGGGGAAGGTATAAACAGGAAAAGAGGAGAGAAAATAAAAGCTCACTTGTATCAAGTGACAAGAGTTACCTTGGGGATTCTGAGTATGCTACTGGTACCCCTTTTTGTGGTAGCATGGGGTACCACACCAAAATTGAGAGTTCAGTCCTCAACTGAAACCAGTCTTCACAGTTTTTAAACCTTCAGTCCTGTTGGAGGCCTCGTGGTCTCTGTAGTGGAGATACTAGGTATCATTTATCCATCTGGGCAAGTCACTTTATCTGGGCAGTTACCTCTGTCATTTGAGCAGATACCAAAGTGCAGTGGCAGGGGGAAGGGCAGGGGAAAAGTGAGAGTTAAAGTCCACAGTAAACAGGAACTATTGTTTTTTACAGCAAAAAAAATTAAACAGCCCATCAGACACAGGTAAAACCTATGTTCTTCTAAGGGCCTGTCTCAGCCACATGAGAGTCAGGCAGAAGAGGAAGAGAACTTGGTCCTATCCTTCCCATTCTGCAAATATGTACCTTTTTGTCTCAGCTAGAGTTTCACTGAAACCTGTAACTCAATGTGTTTAAAGCTGCAGGTGTCAGGGCACTTCATATTATGCACTGCCTGCATTTTTCAGACTACTAGTAGGAAGTAAACAAGCCCAAGGGAAAATAAAAAGTCTGGCAACCCTCCAGCACACTGAGGCACCAGACAAGTGCATCTGTGATCCAAATGCTACACAGGGTGAGGAGGAGAGAAGGGAAAGGTGTGTAAACTGATATTACCCTGCAGAGCAAGGTTGAGAACCTACCTGTCCAGGCAATGACTTGGGGCAACAGTAGGGGGAAACCCTCATCCTTTCAGGTGGAGGACCCTCAAGTTATATGCTTCTTACTTTCAATATATTTTGCTTTCCTTGATTACTCAAGATTACTTACAATATGCCCATATGCTTCATCCAGAACAAACCATATGCATAGTGCTAATTTTTTGTCTAATTATAAAGATTTTGAAATGAGAATAATCTGGACAGACAAAACTGCTTCACTCACCATAAAGACAGCACGAAAGTTTAAGCCTCACAATAACACAGATTGATAAAACTCCTGATCTGAATAAAGATTGCTCCCAGTAAATTACATGGATCCACTATCACTTTACAAAAAAGCTCTCTCTCCTATAATATTACCTCAGAGCAATGCATCATTCATTCTAATTTTGCTTTTTAATGGCATTTAGCTGCAGGTACCATTACTATTTGAAGCATCCAGCAAGAGCAAAACGTTGTTCATTACATTTATACTGATGCTACAAACGTCTTCAGCCAAGCAGGAATTCATGAGCTAAGCCTGAACACTGTCTGCTGAACATGACAAAGTACTTAGATTACTGAAGTATTGACATTATTTGTTTAACAAGCAAACACCCAAAATTAGCACTTCCCAAGACTGACCGAGAAGTACATCTCCAGACAGTAAAGACACTTCCCAGGCTCTCAATACCAAGAGGTGCCACTTCTTTACGAAGTGCATCCTTCTCTGGTCGATAACTGACATCATTGCTCTTTACACTGTATCATTAAATAAAAGGAGAGAGTTAATGCAAATTGGCAGGACACGAAATAGTTTCAGTAGAGACTGAAATAGAAGAAAGTAACACTGGGAATGCGCTGATATTTGGGCTGGGCAAGACAAGCATTGCAGCGCTGTGGCAGTGTGCTGTGGCTGTGTCGGTTCAACCCATGGCCATCACCGAGGCATCGCTCCTGCCCCGACACCCGTCTCCCACTGCTGCACACGGACACGAGGGCGCAGACACCGCGCTCTAACGAATGCCCCATTTCGCTTCCAGCCTACAGCTACAGCGGTAGTTCAGTGCCACCGAGACCGCACTCAACCCAGCCTTACAGCGAATCCCTGCTCTGCTGCCGAGCACCATCGTGCCTCTGCAGGACCCTGGATGGATGAGGCGCGTTTCCGTGATGACGGCCTCTTCCAGGACAGCTTCCTGACCCACCCGGGATAACAAACACATCCCAGGCTGCAGGTATCTACCAGACATCTACCTCTCCAGCACTGGCTTTTGCCACAACCGGTTTTCATCCGACAAAAGAGGTTAGGGAAGGAAGAGTAAGGACATCAGAGAGAAGAGGGCGTTCCAGATGTCAGTGGATAAGCTGCAGCAGCTCCCTCCCCCCGGGGCTTTCCCTTCCCCTCCCGATCTGCGGCAGCGACCAGATCCCCCCGTGCGGGCGCGGGGCGGAAGGCGGGGGAGCGGGCGAGGGGCGACAGGCACAGCGGGGGCTGCGGGCCGGCCGGAGCCCCGCTCCGGGCGGTGTCGGCGCGGCGGGGAGGGGGAGGCGAGCATGCAGTCAGCGCGGTGCCGTGAGGGGGGAAAGCGGCGCCCCGGGGGCAGCTCCCTCCGGCCCTCCGCGGCCCCCCAACCTACCCAGCAGCACGCAGAGCACATCCAGCGCCACGAAGGGCAGCCGCGTCCTGTCAAACATGCTGGCGGCACCCGGCGGCAGGCGCGGTGACAGCCTCGGCCCGAGGGGCGGGAGCGCGGCGGAGGCGGCAGGGAGGGGCTCCAGGCGAGGCGCTCCGAAGGAACGGCCCCCCCGCACTCCCGGAACCGCTGAGGAACCGCCGCCGCCCGCACTGCGCTACTGCCGCCGCCGCGGCCCCCTCGCGCCTTTAAGGCCGGGCGCG
>VZRV01004827.1:577500-589612 GCA_013398115.1 Falcunculus frontatus | reverse complement strand
CGGCCCGCGCCGCCAATCGCGCCGCGCTACGCCCCGCGCTGGACCGGGGCCGCGCAACGCCCCGGCAGCGAGCGCAGCCCCGCAGCGCCCCGCGCACCGCCCGGGCGAGCCTGTGCCGCCACCTGCCCTTACCTGCCGGCCCAGCCCGAGGGCACACGGGCCGTGGATGGGATCTGGGAGGGACAGGGTCGGTCCGCCGTGGAGAACACGGGGAGACTGATCGATCGATTAATTGATTGATTTTTAAATTATTATTATTATTATTATTACTACTACTACTACTGCTACTACACAAGGAAAAAGCTGTTTCCACCTCTGGAATCACAGAATTCTCCAGGTTGGAAGGGACCACAGTGGGTCATCTGGTCCAACCTCCCTGCCCAAGCACCAAGGACAACCTGGCTCCTTCCTCTTGGCACCCACCCCTTTTAGATATTTATTTAGATATTTATAGACATTGACGAGTCCCCCTCTCGGTTGCCAGGCTGAACTGGCCCAGCTCTCTCAGTCTTTTCTCGTAGGAGTGATGCTCCAGTTCTCTAATCACCTTTGTTGCCCTCTGCTGGACCTGTTCCAGCAGCTCCATGTCTCTGTTATGTTGAGCAGCCTAGAACTGGACATCCTGCTCCAGATGTGGCCTCACCAGGACTGAGTAGAGGGGCTGGAAGAGTGCTGGAAAATTGCAAAAAAATTACAGAACAGCTGGAAGCAGAGTTTCAGCTCAACCCAACCCAAAGCAATCTTTTTCCTTGTTAAAAACTTTTATTTGGAAAGAAGACACTTGCCAACACAAAGAAAATGCTTTCTGCATAACCACAGTTTTATTTTAGCACCATTAACAACAAACCAGACAATTTTATTCACCAGTGTTGGGCACATACGTGTAGCTTCTGCTACAGAGCACACCTGTGTTTTGTTCAAGGCAATTGCAGATGGGATGAGTGGCACTTTCCACAATCAGAGAACGAGACATAAGCTTTTCAGCATTTCTCATGTATTCCACTTCCTAATTCTGTAAACAGCTTCACTTTGTACAATATCCTAATGTCCGAATAACAGGTTTGAGGGATCAGCAAGAGAGACAAGTTCTTGAGGCGGAAGTGCCTCACTAAATACGCTGTATCTTCAACTGTGCTGCCTAAAAAGGCACACAAAGTAGTTCCATATAGAATATATAAGGAAGCTCTACATAGCAGCCTATATAGGAGATCCCGATTTTATCTCAGTGCCTAAGCATCATCCCAGCTCCATGTCAAAATGGACAGTTCTAGAGATTAAAACTACCCTTGATATCTGTAAGCACTGTGTAAATTACAGAGTGTATTTTCCTGTGCAAGTGTTCTGGGATGGTTTCCTGAAGGTAGAAATTCCTGTTGTCTTAAAATGCATGAAGTAATGGAACAAATTGGAGCACAACCTGGCAATGAGAAGAACTGGGCTTATCTTTGTGAGAACTGCTGCTGAAAGAAGTGCGTAATCTGCTCTTCTCCTCACAAAGCAGAGAATTGTTCACAAGGTCTTAAATCAGGAGTAGATAACATCCCCAAAATTGCAAGATGGTTAGAAAAAAGAGAGGACAAGCAATTCAAACATTTCACACACAATTGCCATAATTGCTTTCTTCAACCAAAAAGCATCAAGCTAATCTTGTTCAGGCTGAGCTGAAAACAGCCCCCCTATGCAGTAAATTAGAGACCTGAGAGATTGCACTAATTTAAATGGATCTCTTACCAGAAGAATGTAAGCAAGATAGTGATTACACTTAGAACACCTGGAAATTGGGTCGCAACACAGCATTCACTGACAGAAATTAATCACACTGTATTGTTCTGCAGTTTCTACATCTCTGTTTCACCCTTGAAATGTAGCTTGCCTGAGGGAAGAGGCATCTCTGCAATCTTCTGCCAGAATTCAGGAAAGAAAGCAGTCACTGGTTCCTCTCCAAATTTTCCATTGCACAAGGGATATGAGCCTTGCTGTTGCAACCCTATTCCCACCACTTGGCTTGCTGTGTCTTGGAAAACCCCAGCTGAGCATAGTTTGGGGGTTTGTTTAGCAGTGCACAGTTCTAGGCTCTCAGAAGGCTTTCCTGGGCCTTCTTATGTGGGCAGGTATTAACCATGGAAGCATGCCAACCCAAGCACTTCCAGCCTGAAGTACTACTCAGATTAGTAAAATCCTACATTTACACGAGGGCTGTGTTAGCATAAGTACTGGCATCTTCAGATATGTTGTTATTTCATACAAAAAGGATGTTTTGGTGTAAACTGAAGATAGCGTAAAAAGCCCAAAGCCTGCATGCTTAAGTACCTTTAACAAATAAAAGAATATCTGCAGTAGCAACAAAGCCCAGGGTGGCGGAAAGGGTAAACCAATAGTGCTTGATTAGAGAGCATCTGGAGTAGTAGGTTCCAGAGGGAATGGATGTTTGTTGATTATAAACACAAATAGAAATCACGTTCAGCATTAGTTGCAGGTTCAAGGTTTTTAACTACACAACACAAATATCAGAGTCTCTAAGTTTCATTTTCTCCTGATACTGTGAGAGCTTTGTAGTATCTCTCAACTTTATGGCATTTTTACTGCGTAGGCTTTGCTTGGTAGCTGTCCCTCCCAGCAAAGTGCTAACTACCGCTACTACTCTTAGCCAACACAGCGACCCAGCAAGATCAAGTCAGAGCCACTCGCATGCTCAAGAGGGTCTATGCTAAAGAACATTTTTGGACACAAGTAAAAACGAAGGCAGCAGACAAAGCTCATAGATTATATTGTCTCATATCCCTTAATGAGATTTACACGTTAAGTCAGTCTTAATATTACTCTCTAGAATTTACACTCTGCAAAATATCTTCCCCTCTCACCCATTCTCTTGTTTAGTATGGTTATTTAGTTGGTTTGTTTGCTCGTTTTTATAATGGTATCTTTTTGTTTATTTAAGGGAGAGCAGTGAGCAGCAGAAAACACCAAGACCAAGTTAAAGCCCTGCTAATGTCTGTTGTCTTCTTTTTCTTCTACAAATTGTGACCTTCAGTGTTTCGACCACTCTTCTTAGAACTTTTGTGTGTACAAGGATTAAACTCTCAGGAAGTTTATCATCAGTCTCTAGTGGTACTTCTGTGATAATTAATTAGTCCTGACCCAACAGGACTCTTAACTGCAATTAACATTCATACAGATCAGCAGCTTTAGTAAATGGCGGGACTTTCCCAGGCTTGTTTCTCTGTAGCTTGTTTTGGGGTGGGAGTCAATAGCTCTGAATGAGCTGTTACCACTCAGGAAAGGGATGAGAGGGTCACTGTGGATAGTTCTGGGAAGCCATCCTCTGGGTGCTCAGAGAGAGAGAACACCACTCCAACCATAGCGCTGGGAATGCTATTAGGAAAGAGACCAATCTGACCAATCTCATTATGACACATTCCTGAATGCCAGCAATCCCACATCAAAATGGGTAAGTAGAAGCAGAGAAAGCACAAAGTAAAGCAGAAATAAAGGCACTTTTAGGGCTTGTATACAACAGCTTCAATGTAGCAGAAACAGAACATGGTATTTCAACATTTAAAGGGAATGATGGGATAGGAAAAGTCTTTATAAAGCACAAATCTAGAAAATCATGAAATATGTGGAGAACATTAAATGTGTAACAAGCATTCAGTACTTTGTATCAGCTAAGAACTAGAGAGAACTTCTCTAAGATGTCAGACAACAGGACGTTTTCACATGAGAATGTCGTGTTATGTTTTGCCTCAGGATGCTGTGGGGCACAAAACTACAAAGGAGCAAAAAGGCTCTAGGTGAATTCATAGAGGAAAGGTCCACTGTTAAACAGTGGATCATGGTAGTTTCAGAAACATCCCTACTTCTGATTTCCCACGTTTGGAAAGAACTGCCGGGAAATAGTCATTCCACAGCGCCTGTTTCTTAAACTCCCCCTCAACATCTGCTCCTGGGCACTGCTGTACAGTTTCTGGCCGGATGGACTTGATCTGAGTCAAGTCTTCATATGCTCAAAGTCAGTCTGTGTGCACAGTGTAATACTGCAAAATACATTAGTAATAGCAGAGATTAAAAAGTTCAGACATGTTTGTAATATTCCATCAGTTTCAGACTCTGCAGTACTTTTGTGTGGCTATTTTGAATTTATCTGCCAAAACCCCACTCATGGAGTAAGGAGGACAAGGAGAAAAGTCTGCAAGATAGTCCCCCTGAATTTATCTTTCAGGACACAGGATTTGCCTCTAAAAAAATTGCGTAATCTGCTATAGGATAGTAGAGACCTGAACCTCTCAAGTCAGCTGAAACCCCTTGCACAGAATGTTTCAGGAAACAGAATTTAGATTCCACCAAAATATCTTAGCCTCGTATCTTTTCTTTTGTTTGGTCTGGCCATTTATTTGTTTTCTTTCTTTTGCTCCTACGTCTCGTGTTTGTTTTGTTTTTAATAAGGCAGCCATGAGCAATAAAGAACACTTATATTTCTAATAAACAAAGCATGAGGAGTTTCCTGCCTTCTCTCTTTTAATTCTTTTTCCTTTAAATACAAATGACACTCTCTTGGGTACTTCATCCCCACGTCTCTCTTGAACTATTCCCCAGAAGGTCCTGCTGTCAGGCTGACTTGAGATTGTCACCTACAGGCAAGTTCAGATACATGAAGGGTTCTGCTCCCCCAATTTTAGGTCAAAGTTGTAGAGCATTCTCACAAGAGATCTGTTTTAGGAGAAAAGACAGGTTATCTATAAAGGTTAGCCACAGAAATAAAGAATCAAGCAGACCTCACCAGACAGCATAATAACAAATTTAATATTCATGCCCATGTAATGAACAAAAATGCATATAGTATATATGTTTATGGTTTTGTTTATATTTAATGGTATGTATCATAAAGCCTCAGAGGATCATTTAGCATATTCTAGAAAAAACACTTCAGGCTACGTCTACACAAGTTAATTAAGTGGGGCCAACACACACTGAACAGGTACTGGCACGTGATGGTACTGTTTATATGTTAGCTCACAAATGGTGTTGTTCAGAACTAACTATCACAGGCTCGGGGGCATTCCCCATGGCAATTTTGCATGCAGCCATGCTATTTTGATAGGTAAAAAAAGCAGTTGTGTGGCCATCAGCTGTGCTCTACCATTTGGCCTTAGGGCTAAGAAACTCTCCCTGTTTGCTCTTTATGGGATTTCATTATTTGTTTTAATTACAAATATTGCTCTGAAGCAGTAAAAGACTCTGAAAGAAAGAATGTCTCAAGGGCACTCACAAAATGTTCTTGTCGGAGTGAAACTTTTATTAAAAAGGTCTTATGATTATTGCAAGTTGGAGTGATTTAGAGGCTGCAGAATTTGTGTCCTCTGGCTTCTGATTTCCCTTTTCTTCCCTTCTTGATCATGTTTTCCTATCAAAACAGTTAGCAAAAAAGAGGTAACTCTGGCAGCAGCCATACATCTCAAGAGATGAACTCCAACAGGGTAACCAGTTGCACAGTGAAGAATTTGCCCATGATGTTTTAAAGGCACCCAGTTTTGACCCATCACACACCTAAAGTAGAAACTCAGCCTCCTGTGCCTGGTTCTGTGTATGTTTGAACACCCGTATATCCATTTGAACAGATGGAAGAAGATAAGCTTGAAGGACAATATGCGTCCTTGCAACTTTGTCCAGGTGTGCTGCACTGGCTGATCAAAGCTGTGCTTTCAGATTGCAGCAGGTAAGGTATCTGTTCCTGCTGCTTCTCCCTGCTTGGCAGCAGCAGTCCCACCCCTGATCTGACACTTTGTGCTTTAACCAGGCAGCAACCTGCATGGAAACCATTGCCAGGCAGCAGCTCCCAGTCCTGTAGCACTTGAGGATGACCTGGATTACCGGTAGAAGTACTGCTAGAAGTACAGTATGGGAGCGGACAGAAGCAGAGAGACCAAAAAAGAGATAGATCTAGGTATTTTTCCCGGCCTAATGCTTGTGCTGCTGCTAGGAGGATGAAACACCTGACTGCTGTCCTTCAGTGCCACACATCTTCATTTATACTGGAAAGTTTTCAGATCAGCAGTGGTCCCTTACCATACACACTTCCTAACACAGTGGATGGAGCCATTGCAATACTCCTAAGTCATATTCATCCACAACTCGCTCCGAAGCTAAGGCCAAGCCAAAATAACCAGAATGACTATGGAAGTTTGTCTGTAGCAGACCTTTTGCAACGTTATTAGTCACAGTGCTATGCTGTAACAGTTATCAACACCGCTTTTGTTTCATCTCCACTTGTGATTTTCTTCCCTAGTGTCTAGATCTGAAGAAATTTATTCACAAGTTTATAGCATTTAGTTGTTTTCTTAAAAAACTATAATTATATTGGATAAGATTAAAGCTTGGACATATTTCCCTTATTCATATAATGTAGTTACTATAGCCTAGCACGTAAGTGATGGCAACTAAAAAAATAAATTATGAGGGGGCTTTGAAAGTGAAATAACTATAGACAAATTGTCACCAGAACCCTAAAACTGGAAGAATCAAGTAAAAAGGAAACCTGTTTCAGTATTGATTGTAGAGCACGTTTATTTCTTGTACATCTGAATTATTTTTCATGGAGCACGATCAGGGCCAGTTCCTGCTCAAAACACAATTAAGAATGGAGGAGAATAGATCAACAGATGACTGCAACTTAAATTATTTAGAATTCTTCCTCAAAGCATTATGTGAGAATTTGGGTCCTAATACAATCATTATCTAATGGAAGCTTTTGCTTCTCCATCTTCTATAAAATAGTATTTGAATCCTTTAAATAGTCATCAGAGTTGAACACAAAAAGCCACAGCTGGAGCTGCCTCAACACAGAGAGTGTTCAGTTATGGAAACCTTACGCTTCCTCTTAGTTCGCATTCTACACCCTGTGCAGGAAACGTGGGATTTCACTTTGCTGTCTTGTCTCTTTAGATGGATTCACCCTCATGCCAACAGCAGATTCAGTGCCTTAAAGCACAAGTCAGTGTCTCCTCTAATCTACTGCCAGAGCACAGAACGTTCAGATTATAATTAAGCCCTGACCACTTGGTATTTACTTTTATTACACTAATACTGTGAGGCCCCAGTAAGATTGGAGCCAATTGTGCTATGTGCTGCACACACTCACAGCCACTGCCTGAAAGACCTCACAGAACAGGGTGAGAGAAATAATTATTTCCCACAGCAGCAAAAAGAGCCTTAATTTTGTTGTTCTCCTTGAGGCATTAATCCCAAAAGAGAAGAGGAATAAACCTGTCTCAAATGAGTCATCTGAGCAGATGAAAGCATAAAAATATCCTCTTATCTCCTGTTTTATCTTTCCCTTCCACATTGCTGCTTCTTTCCCAACTAGAATAATAACAAAATAAGAGTGAAGTCAGCCCTGGGCAGGGATGTTGTAGTGTCTGGAGCACCAGAAGCAGTGGGAGCAGGCAGGAGTCTCACTCGATGCACTCTGGCTCCTGTAGTCTGAGCAAGCACTTGGCAAAGGTGAGGAGAAGGATTATATCTGTCAGAATAACTTTTATGGGACCCAACTCTTCCAGGAATTGTTTAAAATCCACATAACGCTTCTGAGTGTTAATGCCTGTATTGGGACATTTGCATTAGCAGATAAATGTGCAAGAATACATGTTTCCAGACATCTGCCTAGTGACTGCACATCTGAGCAGTTTGCTGAAACTCGGTCTAAGGTCCGTGAGGTCCTTGGGCTCCTGAAATGATTTCCAAGGTTTGTAATAAATTGTGCTGCTGAAGTGTACCATGGTTAAGCAATTCTCACATGATAGAAACAATATGTGGTGCACTGCACTAAAACCAATCCATGTTATTTTAACTTTCCAGCCTTCGAAAGCTTTCAGAAGGGAACACAGACACACAGAAGAACTTCATACATACAAATGCTGTGAAAAAAAGATGAAAACTTTTGTGATGATGCCCCCAAATTATCACCCTTCCAGTACAAGACAAGTGGATAATACAATGCTGATCATTGTGCATTGTATTAGTAAGAAGTGAGGAAGAACATTTTAGTTTCTAAGTAAGGGCAGTCTCTAGATTTCTACAGAGCCCTGGTTGAATCGCTTACATCACCCCAGATAGGTCCATAATTTTTTAGCCATGTCAGAGGAGGGAGGACTTGGAATGTGCAGTGCCATGGGGTTAAGTGTTGGTGATGTCTGGAAGGAGGGGTTCATCTTCAGGCACAAAAGGCATTGCAGTGTTGTTGAATTCCCCTTCCTGGTGCACACATGGGATTGCAGGATTGTGTCAGAGTGTGAGTCAACAAAGAGGTGGTATGGGCTTTCAGGGATTTTGGGCTTGAATGGAAACACAAGCCATTAGCTGATATACACCGTGTATCTTCCCTTCTTTCAGGTGGGGAAAACAGTGCTCCTGTACTATGGGTTTATCTTCTGTGAAGATAAATGTCACAGAAATGTCACAGATACTACTGTCATGGGTATAGACTCAGGGCACAGATTTAGCTTGTTCATTTCTCTAATGCTATTATTGTTATTATTATTAAATACACAGATTATTATCTATTATCAGGCTACACACACACACTGTACATATTTTGTATGACTAAAGCAATTAAGACACATAAAAAGACCTTGCATTTGATAAAAATAGGCAAATGGGGAGTATCCCATCCCAGACTTAGCAGCTGGAAGATGGCATGCACTGCATTCATTCACTGTGAACCTGAACTTTGTTTTGCTTAAGACTCCATGAAGCTTGTGATAAATCAATTTATATTGGACCAGCCACAGCAGGCTAGCAGAAGTACCCAGGACTGAGCATGAATTTTATTGCTCAGTTACCTGTACTCTTAAAAAAAAACTGTAACCATGAATCGATACAAATTCTGTGTGGTGTTTTACACTGTGTTCCTCTGCTTAATAAAATGTAAGAGGAAAGCTACAGGAAGAAGTGGGAGGGTGCCTAGTTAGAGCTTATAAAGGCAGGTCTATAAAACATGTTACATAGTTAAAAAGTGACATGCAATGCAATTTTAAGATTACATCTGCCAAGTATGTTCATGGCATGGCTCGTTTTCTATCAAGTCATTTGTACTGTCCTTGTTAAAAAATATTAACTAGTTTTATAAAATAAAAAAGTAAAAACAAAAAACCAGTCCTGTTCAGAAATCAGGCATCAACTCCATATAATAAAGACTTTGTCTTTGACTTTGTCATATTTAAAGACAAGTGACAGAATTGGTTCTGTAAGGCTGGTGATTAGGAAGATCTGTGAGAGATTGTAGCCTTCGCTCTAAGTCTGCTCCACATGTGTTATGGAAAAGAAGGGGGAACTCAGCTTCCTCTATCTCCCATCTCCCATCTGAGTGCTTTTACTGCTGGATGTGGGCAGGATATAACCCATCTGCTTCCTGGCTGTAATTCCAGGGACAGTTAGGCAAGGAACAGCTCTGGCTATTCCTGCTCAACCCCATCAGCAAGTGACAAAGACTGGAGAAACCCATTTTTTTGCATCTCCCTTGTTCTCACCCAGTGAGGTAGGCTCTGAGCACTCTCATGACCCCAGGGATGACTGCAGACACTGCAGGGCTGGGTCCCAGACATTGAGAATACACCAAAGTGCTGATATCTAAAAGGCCTGTTAGGCAGTGAAGACTCTGTGAATAAGACTCAGCATTGACACCATCAGGAGCTGTCAGTCTTCATCTGAGAGCATTCCTAAGCGTTACTCATCTTTGCTGAGACTTGTTTGCTCAAATGCTCAATCCAGTACAACACATGTGATTGTTTGCAAGATGGGAACCTTCCCGTTTGTCTGCAGTCTGCTCTGAGGACAACTATGTTGATTTTTCTTGCACTTTTAGAATTTGGAATATACTGTATTTAAATGGAGGGGGAGGGAGGAGGCAGGGAGAGTAAGGAGAGCAGGTGGAGAAAGAGAGAAAGACTGTGTGCATATGTGCATACCTGTATTTATCAGATTAAATAAACATATTTTAATAGGTTTATAGGAGAAGGATAATTCAGTTTGGTGCTAGATTTTAATGTAAGAAAAAACCTCAAGGTGTTGCCAAGATTATGGCATTGGTTAGAGAGAGGAACCTTCTGCCATCAGTGCAGTTCAGAGTCCTGCATGGATCCTAAGGCTCCAGAGACAGATGTGCAGCTCTGGAGACAGAAACAGCTGTCAGGGGAAGAAGAGAAAGGAAGCAAAGGAAATGCAGAGGCATCTCCCAGCATGCTTAGTGCATGCAGAGCTCATACGTGATTTTATCAGTGTTGATGTCTAGTCTTGCAAGAAACATTTTGAAACAGAACAGTGGAGTACTTTACACACAGTGGTGTGGAGTGAGAGGTGGGGGAGCTTCATCTGAAAGCATCAGAGCAGTCAGTCAGTGCAAGAGCAGAGGTGAAAGGCTCAGTGGGTAGCTCCAGTTTAGAAGGAAATTAGTGCAAATTACAGAAGTGTTTTAAATAATACTTCACAGGGGAAGAAAATGCTGGATTGCATTCCATTTTTTTGGAAACGGGAAGAAAGGTGACGGAAATGGATTAGAGTATTCCAATATGAAGATGCTGGATAAACTCAGCTTTGGTCCTTCAGGCTTTCTCAAATGACACGACAGGGTATCTAGCACAAAAACATGCTGAGAAATGTTCGGATTCCAGAAACACAATGACTCATGCATTTCCAAAACAGTGTTATAACAAGCTGCTGTCCAAATTTCCTGCTGTATTACATGTAATGCACGTTCAGCGGTGCTGCTGGCACACTTCCCTCTGAGTCAGTGTAGAACCACTGCCCCAATTCAGAGTTAGGCGACCCCTGCGCAGACAGCGCTTCCGTCATTGCAAACAGATGTGAAACAAATGTCCTGATTCCCTGTAGTCCTCAGGATCCTTTTACAGATGGCAGAGTCTACTTAATCTCTGATGAAGTGACCGTGTATGAAGATGGACACTTACCTTCTATATTTCTCTGCCCTTCCAGCTGATTACAACCATTTTCATGGATTAACATTCAACTCTGGGAAGATGGACTCTAAGTTAGGGAAACAGAATGGCAAGTTGGAAGGGAGCATTACCTTGTATGTTTTCTCTTTGTTTCAGTACCTAATGCAATGGTATTATGTCTCAATGCTACATGTCCTTTCCCATGGACCCTCCTTGCACTGTGTGTTTGACAAGCCGTTAAGAAGCACAGGAAACCATGTGAAGAGAGAAGGAAAGTTTAAGTGGAGAGAATGACAAGTACTGGCTTTAACCCTATTGATATGAAGGGATTCAGTGATGCCAGGGAACAAAACAACTTGTCTGCTCCACAAACCCTGGAGTAATCCTCCTCCATGGTGATTTCTCCCTGCTCTCTTTTTTCAGTTCTGGGTCTTACTGCTGAAGAGAAGCCTTTCAGCCTTCGGGAAATCTTGACCTATGTAGGCGTTTACTGCAGCTTGTAAATGAAGTAGAGGAAAGGGTAATGATAATGAACAATTAACAGCATTGAGCCTGGACTTAAATGATCACGGTCCAATCTGTTGAAAATGCAAAAAGTAAGAAACCTGAATGCAGTAACTGCGTCTTCTCTAATCTTTAGATGCCACCAAAAAATATAGAGAAAGAATAGCAAAACCCTTGTTTAGTTTTTTGTTCCTTTTAATGTACGGGTGGACCCCTTGAAAAAATGACATCACAAGGCTTTATGTGCCTTCCTAGCAATACTTTTGCCCTCTGTAAATGCCACTGTTTCATACCATGTGGAAATCTGGAAATAAAAAATTCTATCCTAAGGGCATTCTATTTGAACTGATAGTCTGGCTTGAAGGAGTCAAGTTTGAATTTCTCCCAGAGCACATTGCAAGTCTCCTGAAAAAGAGTGAATTTTTCAAAGGTTAGGTGTTACCTATTGTAGGCTGGAAAACCACCTTTGTAGATTTGCATTGAGGCAAGATGGTATTTGAATCTGGTGGAATGCTTTAGATATTCATATTGCCTAAAGGCTGGGAACTTTTTATCACCAGAGGAGTAGCAGAGATGACAGTGAAGATACAGTTCAGTCAATGGAAAACGAGATAAAAGCAGTTGTTGAGACCCAAATTTTCTTCAAAACACTTCCCCCCCCC
>VZRV01004827.1:516285-577464 GCA_013398115.1 Falcunculus frontatus | reverse complement strand
CCTCCCCCCCCCTTTTTTTTTTCTCTGCATGCGGAAGTCTACACTTCTTTTGTGGAGATGTACTGATTTTCAGGGTATGTTGTACTGGATCCCGGGGACAGCTCCAATAAGTGCAGTTTGATCCCTGAATGGACTTCAGATGTAAATATGGAAAACATAACAGCTTTTCTTGGCTATAATGAGAAGAATAACATGCCATGTCCTTGCAGCTCTGACTAAGGTAACTCCCTACAACATTTCTTACAGTATTTCCTTTTCTACAGCATTCTTGCTGGCTAGATCAGAATTCATTTTTTAGCAATGATGGTTTCCACAGATCTTACTCTTGGAGATACAACTCTTCCTCCAAGAACCTATCCTGAATGACAGGGCAGTAAAAATTAGACACAGTACTGAAGAGCAACCTAAATCTGTTGTCTTTTTTAACCTAGTGCTAAGAAGTCCAAGAGAAGCAGATGATCACCTGGTATAGTCCTGTCTTGAATGATCCTGGTAACTTCTCACAATTGTTCATTTTTTTTTGCTATGACTTTTCTCTACCACTACTCTTAAAAATTTAGTTGCAAAATCAGACAGGCTAATTTGAGAATAGAGATACTGAAAGATGAAAGAAGGACATGGGGGGATTTTATATTAGTGCGTAGTTTCTGTTTCTGCAGAAACAGGATCCATAAGGTTTACTGATGTCTGGAGATCTCTGGGTGTATGCAGCCATACTCTGATGCACACAATAACTGGAAAAATTGCTGTTGCAGCCTTGGAAAAGATGACTTTTCTTCACAATTACAATTCATTTAAACAAACCTAAGATCACAGCTGACAATACAGCAAACAATTAGGGATGCTCTACCTTGTGGGATATATTCATGAGTCATATTAAACAAAGAGTTAGGCACTCACATTACATAAGAGTATTCGTGTACTCCATTATGTGACATTAAAAAAACCCAAACAGCCAAATAACAAAACAGAGAATAATGCAACATGCAAACACCTGGGAAAAGAAATAAAAGCTGTAGAATAAATAGTGCTATAAAAAGCAGTAAAACTTTTGCCAGAGACCTTGTAGTCTTTTGCATGGGTTTACAGTTGTGTTTGATCCTCCTTCTTTGGCTTCTCATGGGACCCTCGTCCAGCTTTGTCATTCTTTATTATGAGACTGACATCAGTCAAGCTGGTTTGTAGCCAGTTGCACTAATAATAAACTGGCAGGGAGATCAGAAATTACTGGAACTATTTGGTCATCTTGAAACTGAAAATGAAGGACTACTCCAAAATTCCTGAAGGCAAAGAAAGACACTCTTAAATGCCTTTTCTATAATAACTGTTTCACAGCATAAAAAGTTGACAAAGTTCAAATTGTTTCAGTTTATTTAGTGCTATGTTGGCCTTAAAAGTTGTAAGGAGTTCCAGCCAATAGAATCTATCTTCTCCAAGAGGGATTAATTCAATATTAGCAAAGAAAAATACATATTGTTGAGGACCCAAACCTTTAAAGCTGTAGAAATACTTTATTAAGGAGAATGACTTTTTGTACCATATTTCCTACAGCATTCTAAGCAACATACTCCATTTGTCTCATAAGGTTTATAGTCTAATGTGGAGCCATTAAGAGACTGGGTAGGCTTTTGCATCAGCTACATGAGCACAGGGCATGATGTATTTGCATGTTTGTTCCACTTGCAGATTTTTTAAGAAATTCAGCTCTCCTGTGCTGAGGTCATTCAGTCACAGCTTTACAGTTCTATCCTTACTCCATAGGAGTATGTAGTGAGAGCTTGGTGAAGTTTGGGAATATCTTACGAATGTTCTCATGAAGATGGAAACACTGATACAACGTTTTTCTCTGTCTTTGAACATCTAGGTTTTTGGGTGGAACTGGACATGTCCTGAGGTAGCTTTTGCTAGCCTGCTATCTTTCTACTAATTTTCTATTACTTCTTCTACAGCTTTGGTGTGTTCAGTAAGACATTTTATCCCCTTTGAAAGTCCCCAAAGTAAGAACAGCAAAGCAGCCCACACAGTTACACCAATTTTAGTGGAGATTATGTATTTGGCAGCTGGAGGTCACCCCCCTCAGGGAGTGTCTGGAACCTGGATACAGCCTGGACCAGCCGTGGCTGTACCTGTTATACCAGTCCACACGCGATGCTTCCACCCCTCTGCTGGCAGTGGGAAATGCACCTCTTGCATTTGCTCAGACCAGGACACAACATGAGCTCAATATCCCTAGAGCTAGAACCAGGATGTTTCACTGTTCCTAAGAGCCAGGCTGCCAAGCTGACTGCCACCACAGACGCACACTCTTGGTAGACTGGATATCAAGGGGACCACAGGAAGCAAGTGATCACAGCCCAGTAAGGCAAACTTCATGACCAAAGAGTACCTCAGGGGCTCAAGCAACAGCGGGTAGGTGCATGTTGTTTGCGTGTCAGGTATACCCAGAGGTGCCCTCTCCAAAACAGGTCAGCACCAGAATGTCTTAAGATCCCCAGAAGAGACTCCTTCTACTTTGTTGCAGAGGTCAGTGGCTCCTCTGAGAGCCCTGATGGGCCATGCAACTGTCCATTCATCTGCTGAAGAACTGTCATCAGGAGTGCCAGAACGGGGACAGCTGGTAGTGAGGTTAAGCAAAACTGGACTAGTTACTCTAAAATGCAGTGTGATACAATGAACAAGTGATGGGGCTGATGGAGAAGGAAATGGCAGAAAATGGAGCTCTGAGTCTTCCATGACTTCATACATACTTTGGCTAAACATTTTAAAATAAAAGTGGTCAAAAAATTGACAGCTTCTCTCCAGCTGCCTGTTGGCTTGAGGTTTGTGGCTCTAGTTAGTACTGAAGGCAGTAAATCACATGGAAATTCACACAGAACTTAGAAGAGGAAGGATCTTTTAAAGCTCTGTGACCATTCCTTACAAGTGTTTTTGAAGAGGACAGAGTGCTCTTAGTGGGTTTTTTCTTCCCCAGAAATATATGACAACATCTACACACAAGATTATTCACCAAATTTAGCAGTTAAACTTGGTGCATACTTTCCATGTGGCTCAAGTGCTATAAAATACTCCACAGAGAAATGCTACTGACAAATAACTAACATGCAAAGAACAAGTATACAGGGGCCACAATGCAACTACACCCAGCTCCCAGAGTGTGAGTAATTTTTTGCCCAAGGAGTCAAAAAAAAAAAACAAACCAGCAAGATCCACCCTGAAATGACATAGCCAGGTGAGGGTACTTCACAGGTGTATTCCTATAGGAGTTATCATCACATGAAAAACCAAACCAAACAGCATCCCTACCCCTGCTAAAAAAAAAAAAAAAAAAGGCAAATTGCCTTTCCCACTTATGGTCTTACTTTGGTGCTCACCATTTCAGTGAATTTTTAAAAAAGTAAATTTGTTATTTCACACTCAACAATATAGCATGCAAACTGTGATGCAGATCCATCTGCATCTGAGTAACAGCTGCTGAAGTACACCCAGCTCCTTGAGTGGAAAGTGGAGTCCTGCTGTTTCTGATGGAATCTTCCCTTAACTGCCAAAATCTTTTCAAAAGCAACTTCTCCAGGGGCTGAATCAGTGCCCACTAAAAGCAAAGGCAAAGATTCTTATTGATGGCAAACATCCCAAGTAAGCCAGAGGTCTAGGTTGCCCTTGCCAGAAAATTTTGTTTATGTGCATTTTGATGACTTTTAAAGCTTCTCTTTTTGTAGTTGTCTTTCGTATGGATCTTACCATGTGATTTTTTTCCAGACACTTCACTTACTGGATAAAGTGAGGTTGATGTGTTTCTATCCCTGACTCAACAGAGAACATAATTTTATCGAAATAATTTTTAAGAGACCTGCTTTAGTCAGGGTGCAGGGGAAGCATATGCAATGTTTAAACATTCTGCTGTCCAATGGCCTGATTTTCCCTGTATAAATACATGGGATGAAGGTAAAAGACTCAGTCATGTGTTAAAGAAAACGACGTGGTGCCCTCACAATAAAACCAAAGAAGCCAGGTTTTTCACAAGTTTACTCAATGGCTGAAGTTTACTTGCAGTTTGTCCTCAGAGGTAAGTATAGACATTCCAGTGCAGATGGGGATTGTGGAAATGTGGAAATGGAAATGTGGAACAAAGTCTCCTAAGCTCCCACGGAAGGTGTGGGAGCCTGTGGTACATTCTCCTTTGATGCCACTAAATGGCAATTTATTACCGAGGTGCAAATCAGGTGAATAAACCTGTCTGAAAGGGGTTGATTGGGGCATGAGTTATCTATGAAAACAGACAGGAAAGGAATGAAAAACCGTGCACCTTTAGGTAAAAGTTTGTTTCTGGAGAAGCTCTAGCCCATCATTTATTGCAGTTGCTATGATGGGGTAGCTGGCTGCCTGCAGAAAGTAGTATAAACAAGTGCACTCAGAGAGCAAAAACTGTCCCCTTTTGTTGTTCTTTAACTAAACTCAGTTTGTTCTGTTGGATTAGAAGCAGGAACAGCACATGCAGTTGCAACTCATATTTTCCACATTTTCATACACCAAGATTGTTTTAGGCTAGATCAGTTCATTTTAAAAAATGCAACACCCTCCTGCTGCTGCATCAAGAATAGCAAATTTTGTGACACCTTTGATACCACAACTAATTATCTAGAGAAGAAATCACAATTAGTTGGAGTTTTGGCTACAGAGTCTCCCCCTAACTTTGCACTCCTTTGGTATACAGTGTATCGAGAGGACAGACAAGACGACACCTGAAACCTGAGCCAACCCTGTAAAAATAGGGAGCTGGTCGCATCAAAAAGAAACACTGAAATTATTTCAAAGGCTTAGTAAATCTAGTCTCAGGAACACCACAGTCAAGAGTAATCTGCTCATGGCAAGTTCACAGAGGCAGGATATGATCTCTTTGCCCATTGTTGTGAATCTGGCTGTACCCTAAATAGCAGCTATATTTCCATAACAGAGGACTTTAGTTATGCAAATCCTCCCCCTCAAGCCCAAGGATGGCAGACAGGGTAGGTGAGACTCAGCCTTCCCTTAGTAAAGAGTGTTGCACTTCTATAGGAGGAGAAATGCAGAGCAACCATGAGCTCTTCCAAATTCCAAACGCACAAAGCCAGCACAAAGTGTTACTGGAAATCATCTTCATTGTCTCTGCTACTCTGTACTGGCCAGACTCCTTGAACTCTTATGCTGGAAGGTGAAAGGATGTACGTGAGTTTGCTTACACTAACCTGGGCTCTTATTATACCAAAAAAAAAAAAAAAAAAAAAAAAAAAAAAAAAAAAAAAAAAAAAAAGGTATTCACTGAAGAGATAAATAAAAAACCAGCAAACAGACTTCCCTCTCTTACCATGACCAGCCTGTAATTCGAATGTCCTGTGGTAATTTCATAAATCAACCTCCTTTTGCTCTAAGAGAAGAAACTAGATGGACAGTGGGGACAATGTCTCTCTTTGGTGTGGCATTCGGTATCTAGCCTGGTAGTCAAATGTGTAGGCATTTCTCCTCCCCTCGTATTGCAGCTGAATGACTCTGCTGTGTTGATTTGAAATGACCTGACTAATCTCAACTTCCTCTAACAGTTTAATGAAATGTCAGAAGTTAACAAGGTTCATGGAATTGAGAAAAAGGCCATTCAAACAATGATGAAAAGAAACACATGGACAGCAGTTTTTAAACAGTCTTTGGGCTATTGGAAATAATTCAATGAGCTTTAGCCAAGCTGCAGGACAAACATACTGAGATGCAACCAAAAAAAAGCTGCATTTTTTATCTGGACTGTTTAATCTATTTCAGGATTACAAAAAGGAGGTATATAAGAAAAGCCATAATTAGGTAAATTTGAAAAAAAATAAAGAGACCCTTCCTTCCCCTCTTGGATCATCTGGTGTTTGGAAATACAAACCACAGAGCAACAGTTATGTGGCACTGGTTCCACCATCTGAAATTACAGGAGGCAGAGGCAGCAATGATCTGGCAAGTTGAGTCCTGTTCCTTTCCAAGAGAAGTTGAATGGAGTTCTCAAGTGCAAAGGAATTGAATACACTGATCACGGTTCCAATCTCATAGAATACCAACTCAGAGGAAAAAGCTTACACTGTACTCCCCCATTAAGCATGATACAGTGCGCTAAACCAAACACATCAGTGCTTCATCTATCATTAGTATTTTATTTCCTATTAGGACGTTATTGAAAACTCTACTAAAATAGCATTTTCATTACTGAAGACAGCTCTCAGATTTAGTGAACTGCCCACAGGAATTAATTTCCGCGTCCAGCTGAAGGAAAGGGAGATGCTGTTTTGCTGGTACCAGTACCACTTATAGCCAAGCACTAATCCTTTTCCTGTTATTGATATTTCCTCAAGTAGGTACCTTCGTATCTGTTATAAAGGTGACAGATGTTTAGTGCAGTTGTCCTCTGAAGTACAACATCCTGGAAGGCAAAAACACGCTTTCCAGAGGCTACCATCTCTCTCACCTCCCTCATCACCATTTCACTGCAGAACCTGGCCACTGCAGCATCAGTTTGACTCTTGTACACAGGAATCTCTAGGACTTCCAATAGTGCAGACTGTATATCCTAGCTTAGACTGTTTCAGTATTCCAGGAAGTCTATCCTCCTTCCCATCACAGCTCCAGCTGTGATGTAATTCAGTTATACTGCTGCTGCCTCTCAGCTTTCCAGACTTCCATGGATGGATGAATATGCACTTTGTTTAATAAACTCCACAAAAGAATTTAATCAGCCTTAGGGCTGACTGCATGTCCTTGCACGTTCATTAACACTTGGCTGGAGTCCAGCACTGAAAGCTGGGAGATGCCAGGTTAGAGCAATAAGGGGGAACCAACTGCCCTGGCAACCTTCGCACTTTCAAGCTGACTCCCTGTGGAAAAAAGGTTACATGAGCATGTAAATAGAACACAACCCCTGTGCAGGAGCCTGGTGGTGGAGGGAGCAGTCTGGAGGTTGGGCAGGCAAGCTATCAACACAAAGAAGAGCTCAGTGTTGCAACCAAATGCCATTATCTTCAAAAATTCTTGCACGTGGAGTTCGAAAGGCTGAACCTTTAAGAAAATAGGCACGTTACATAAAATATCCTCCCCAAGACCCTCTCTTTACATGATGCAATGTTTGAATCCCGAATGCTTGTATTTGCTGTACAGGTCATCTGAGCTACATGATTTAATACATGAGCATTACATTGCAAATCCAGACAGAACAGGACAAAATTATTTGTAGGAACAGATACAGCTGTGAGACACTGGAAGAGCAAAGGAAAACTGAGAGCCAGTAAGAATAGGATAAATTATGAGGACCACTAGAAGCTGAAAGGAAGAATCTGGGCCACAATTACATTACAAGATGATGCTAAGCCATTACAGAGGGGGCAATGAGATTAGTACAAGCATATAGAGAAGGTAGTTCTTTCTCGTGTCATAAGAGATGACAGACTTATAAGCTGTAACATCTTTCCTTGTCTTTAGAGAATACAACTACTTCTGTTCATCACAATGCTCCCGCTGAAAAACTAATCCCTTGGCATCAGTGCTCAGAGTGTGTAATAACCTACAGACATGTCCACAAACTCACCACACAGGCATGTCCACAACTGCTCTTGGAGCTTCCTGGGAATTCCCCTGGCTACTTATGCTTTGGCAATATCTGTAGGTCATGCTGGGTTAACGCCTTATGTATCCTGAGATCTGAATTTTAGCTTGATGCTATCAGCACAGAGGATTGACTGCAGCTGCTCAAACCTCATGCAACAAAAATTTCAGTTTGCATCACTGAATTATCACATAATATAGAGCGCCGGATTGTCAGATTGCAATGAGTTAGGGATGGGGCCAAACAAAGAGCCTGATACTGTTGGGAAGAAAACCTTAGATTCTTAGTCAAAGCCCAGAGCTGAAAGTGTTTCACCTCACAGCTTACTCCAGTGAAGTTCAAGTGTAAAGACAGAATTCAGTATTTCCAGCAGAAATTATTTTTCTTCTCTGAGAAGGTAATAAATGACATTTCACAATACACCACTAGGTCAATATATTACTTTTTTTGCTTTGCTAAATCACATGATGATATCCTGGAACACAGAACCTAAGGTGGTGCGGCGCTATGTGTCCAGCCAGCGAGGTGACCACAAGCGCTGGGCACCTGCCCACACGGGAGGGGATGAAGGAGGCTGCTCACAGGGTGTGGGAGGGTCGGCAAAGCTCCAGCATGGGCTCACCTGACCCACCAGTGGTAAGGGTGTGCGAGGGGCGGAAAGAAAGGAGAGGGACTTCTTTGTGGGAAAACAGGAGAGGGTTTATTGAACGGGGGTCCAACAGAAATCCAGGAAAGGGCACAAAGAAGCCCAAGAAATGCCTTTGACGGGGGGGGGGTTTTATACCCCTACGAAAAGGGAGGGGAAAATATGAAACAGCCAATAATTCAGGGACATGGGGGTTGTGCTAAGGAGGGAAAAGGGGTACAAACCCAATGGGGAATAACGTGGGAGGGGAGAGATAACATGGGCCAACGGGGGAATCAATGAACACAGAACTTTCTAGAAGGGGAACCAAATATAGGGGAGAAGGGGAGGAGATGGTGGTGGCCAATTATGGGGATATGATCTGCATACCCTGTGTGGGTATCAAACCAATGCAGCTGCTGGTCCACTTGGTATTGCTGGCTGTGGCACCGGCCATGGCACACTGCAACACTAAGGAACTGAAATTAGCTGGCCATCACTGCAGATGAAGTGTGTGTTTGTAAAGAACTACATTTTGTGCTTGCACAAAAAAGGACACCGCAATCTACCTCTGGTCTTTTAGGGCATTTAAACTGCCATTAAATCTTAAGATATTATTTAACTTAGGATGCCAACAAAGAAGAGAATCCCTGAAAATGCCAATCCACTTACACACTCCTAACTTGCTTCTGATGCTTGCGAAAATCTCAACTGCATGTAGTAAAATTTAAAAATACTTTACTATAAGAAAGTGTGCTTCAGAAGATGACAGTGTAATGAAATATTTGCTATCATTCTAATGCTTACCAGTCCGTAATTCAAATCAAAGCTTTTAAAGGCTTGTATAAATAAACAGTGCAGCAAGAAACTATCTCTGTGACACAGAGCTAAACCAGTCTTTTAAAAAGGTTCTGAATAACTTCCTTCTAAATATTAACTCAGTCATTGTACATTGAACAACCAAAAAAAAAGACAGATACAAGATGCAATTAGGACACTTCACCAAGAATTCTGTCTTTCTTAGAAATTTCTGTTGACTACTAAATCCTAACAGAATTTAATTCTGCTAAAATCAATAGGCATTTTACTATCAGCTTCAATGGCAAGGATATAAATCATGGAATCATATACACATGGAACATGGAAGGATATAATCTAATTTAATTACCTGCACTCATCAGGGTTTGTACCTAAATTAAGCACCGAATCTTATAATAAATAAGCAGGAGAGCTTAATGTGAGTAAGCAAACAATGCTAGGACATTTGTATCTTTTGTCCTTTCCTTTTGGTTTTCAAGTACTTCTCTTGTAAGAGTATATATGGAAGAAAATAACCAGGATGAGGCAGACAGTTCTCTCTAATACAGAACAGATGATGGATGTATTCTCCAATTCTGATTTAAAGGAACAGAAAGTTTCACAAGAAAAGAACAATCGTAAGTAATCATTGTATTCTGCAGATAGTATTCCAAATCCATATAATCTTGTATTTCTCACAAATCAAAGGATAGTTAGGAAAGTGAGTGTCCTTTACACAGTTTAAGGAGCCTAAGTAAAACAAATGGATTTACATCATTACTAAAAAATTAACATAACTTCCCAGAGAAGCATGGTAATAACCGAGGTTATGTTTTTCACTGTCTTTCTGATAAGAATATGAACTCCCAGCCTGCAATGTAATTATCTTTCTCAACTCATACTTCACAAACATTGCACCACTCCAACTTTTTTCCTCTTTTACTTACTTTAGAATTTAGCATTGCTCAGAGTTCTCTTTCAATTATTCTACATTTGTTGATTATTTTAATGCACTGAAATTCCACACAAAGAGGAGTTTCTACGCTCTTTCCAACCACAAAAATGACATTCCACTAGTGTCTGGCAACTTAAGTTACTGCATGTTTTGGGATAAGACACAGACTTACAGAAGGTAGGTGAAGGAAGGTGTCTGTGCCCTTATGCATGTACTGCCTCTTAATTCATAAACAACAAGTTAAAAAAAACCCAACCCCACAACAAAACCTTCCCAGATTCTTTCAGCTTCTGTTAGGAATTATTTAAAACTTAAATTCTTTTACTTCATCCACGATTCTGAAGACTGCTGGCTTTGTCTCTCTGCTCACATCCAAAATGTCTGGAGTAATGTAGTGGGAAAGTGAGAGACCACCAGAGGAAGACCCTACAAGGGAGGGAGCAGGCCTGTGATGAACAAATGCCATGCACACCATGCATCCATAAAACCACATGCAACTCCTGACAAAACAACTTCACAGCACATAATAGCCCAGTAACAGAGTTGAACTGAGGTCAAGCCTGGAATACTAATTTTAATTGTCTTGTTCTAATTTTTTTTCCTCCTGACTTTTTTGTATTGTAAGATCACAAATAACTTGTGTACATATTGGTTCTGCATAAAACACTGAAACATGAGTTTATTGTTTCTCTTTGTTGGAATTTCCTAGAGGAAAAATATTGCCAAAACAATTTAATAGCGTATTCAAAATTAAGAGTGCATTTTGACCCAAATGACTATAAATTAACCTAAAAAAAAGAGGAAAGACAATACAGTCTTCATTTTCCAAAAAAATCAAGAAAATAACTGCAACAAAAGAGCATTTCAAAGAGTCACTGAACAATACTGAGAAAGCATGCCTGCTAATCAAGGTAAGGACAGCTCCTTTGGAGGAAAGACTTCCACAGCTTGAGGCTGGAAGCTTTGTGTTTGGAGAAATGTGCTGTAAAAAATTAAAATATTTGAGCTTCATTAATTTGACATATCTTCAACAAAACCAGGAGAACTCCATCACTCAAATCTGAACCATTTCACTTCTCACAAAACTGTGTTTTCAGAGAAGCAAGACACTTTTCCTGTAAAGTACCTGAATGATGTGTTTTGAATTTGTTTCAAAGGTGCAGCTTTTCTCAAGATCCTCACATTGAAAACGGTTCTCATGCCTGACAGTGTTGCTCAAGGCTGTTGCCAAATACCGCAGTACCACTTGTGACAGCCACGGGGGAAGGGGGAGTTTTCACAATAGGAATTGTGCAACCAGATTAGCCAGTCCAAGGAGGATTATAAAGATGTGAATGATCAGTGCTGGCCACATCAGCTGCCCAGCACGGTGCAGGGAGATCATGTAGATGAGTGATGGATACACGAATACAAAGGCCAGACCACATGTTGCTCCAGAGTATCTGAGGAAAGGGAGGGAAGAGGGGAAGAAGAAAAGAAAAAAATGAAAGAATGCCTTGCATTTATTCTTATTTCTTGTTGTCATTTCCCCTGCCAAACCAGTGAACATTCTGGATGAACACTGACTATCTGCAATTGCTAAACATTGATTTCTGTTCCTTGCCAACCTCCACCTTCTTCACCAGCATTTAATCATCACCCTCTGTGATGTCCAGGCCCCTGCTTGCCTGTGCCTGCACTCTGACACGCCTCTGTCCTTTCAGTTACACCCTGTGATGCTGTTGGGGACCAAATCCCTTACTTTCACTTTATGTTTCTACATAAAGTAGAAATCTGTCAACATGCAACGGAAAGAGACGGGACAGTGCATCCTCTGTTACACATCCTTTACTGTCAGAACTGCAAATCTCACTGCACCCCAGCCAGCTGAGGACATATATTAAAGTATTTAAATATAGAAATGTTCCTGAATCTGCAACTCTTATTTTAATTTATTTAATGAGCTTCTAGAAAATCATTCTCCAGACCTAAAAGGAACAACATGCCCTTCGGTAACATGCTCAACCACAGCAAGGGAAACATTTAACTGTTCTTTTTCTAACCTCTCCCTTGCTTACAGAAACATTCTCATTATTTTAATCTACTAAGCAGCCAAATGTTATTAAGTAAGAACGTATTTTGTTTCATATATTTGAACATTCCTTTCAGAGGAAAGATCATAACACAGAAAAATCATCAGCAACACAAAACCATGCAAGTTAGACTCTATAAAGACAATTTATCTGCTGGAAATCCACTGTTCAACATGTTTGGCTACTACGCACAATACAGACACATTAGAAGAGATAAGCACCAGTCTGCAAACAGAGACACATATTGCACAATGCTTAACCAAACTGGATATTAAGAAGAAATTCTTTCCTGTCAGGGTGCTGAAACACTGGAACAGGTTGCCCAGGCTGTGGATGTCCTGTCCATGGAAATGTTCAAGGCCAGGTAGGATGGGGCTCTGAACTACTTGGTCTAGTGGAAGGTATTCCTGTTCAATAGCAGGGGGGTTGGAACAAGATGATCTTTAAGGTCTCTTCCAACCTTAAGGCCCATTCTGTCTTTCTAAGTGTCTACGATGATGATTACCTAGACCATCTCTATTACTGGAATACAAAAAATTTTACTACAAGGAGAGGTAGAAGAAAAAGAGGAAATGGGAAAAAACCTCAAAGATCAGCCACCGAGCAAAAGTAAATTATTTTGCTACTTTGGTCAGACCCAAGCCTGTCATTCTGGTTTTATAATTGCAGATTTCTGTATTTTTAAACACCTCCCTCTCCTGGTTACTTAAGGAAAGATGCAAACCAAGAATATGACAATACATATAAATATGTTGATGTCAAATGTAGAAAATAAGACTCATTATTTCCTCTAATATTTTCTAATTATAGAAATCCTAGCTTTTCACCAACACAGTAAATTCAAGATATCACTTAGAGGCACAACTTTGATGCCATTTTCCCTTTAAAGTTACTTGCTTTCTTGGATTTTTATTATGGACCTTCAAACCAGGTTCAAATGGTCTTAACACAAAACAGAAACTTGAGAGAAAGCACACAGTAATGAAGCAACTTTTCTTCTGGCACCATATTCTTTTATGAATATAGTTACAAGGTCCTCAGATACAGCTCCAGTAAAACTCAACCACCTCAGACACGGAGGCACAATAACAGATTATTGTTATATATTCTTGTCAGAACTTTGCAAGATGATTGTTTACACATCTAAATCATTATTTACAACTTAAGAAGGCGTAAGCTTCACAAAATACAAAGGTACAATTATTACTGCTCCTTTTCAACATCAAGACACAAACATGTAGTAACATCACAGGGAAGCTCACTGCAAGCAACACTCACCTTATGATGCCTCCTATATTTGGATAAAATCTTGCCATTGCTACTCCAGCTCCTACAATGGCCAGGTTCAGGATGAGCACATGGAAAAGGCTATGGGAAAGTGAGGAAAGAGTTTTAAAATCTGTTATATTTATTACAAAATACCACCACTATCTTTCATTTACACCAACATTTAACTGGTACGTGGATAGGGTTTTCATTTGCATGACTCATTCTATTAAAGCTAATTAATTTCACAGCAAACATGTCATCTACTGAATATTCAGAGTGCCAATTTCTAAATATCTAGTATTTTGACTCAAAATATTCTTAAGGAATAAGAATGTGTAATCTGGCAATTCTTCCGAAAAACATCATACGTGGTACTCAGCACTCAAGTATTTCAGATGGATATTCAAATACCAAAGAAACAATACTGTACAACTTAATTCCCACAATAAAGAATTAGCTTGTTCACAGAATGATCTGAATTGCTCAAAGTGAACTAATGGAAACCAGAAGAAAGGCAAAGATGCATCAAGTGGAAAATATTACAGAGACTACTAGGGGGAAAATAAAACCTTAAAATTTGAACTCTACTGCATTTTGATAAAGGACAAACATTTAGAATGCTGGATGTCTTGGGGTATATGAACTGTGCCGTATTTATGCTGAATTTTTTGCTGAATTTGTTTTTACAAATAATTTCCTGTTGCTTTCCTTTTGCATTAAGGATGAGAAAAACAGAGATCTTCTGTTCTGCAAAAACAGCTTTTACTGAATGAGACAAATTCAGTGCAGTTATGCACAGAACTGAGACTCAGGAAAGTATCACTTTTCTTTCGAGAATATGAAATGTTGGCATATTTTAGCATAAGGTAAAGTCAGGAAATATAATAAAAACCTGTGATATTTTGGACACACAGCTGTTTCTATGAAGGGAAAAAAGAATTCTCACAGAGGAAACATACCTACACTTACAGGTTTTGTTTATTCTTCTGGGGGATATGATTTCCTAAAATATACAAAACCTGTAAGCCAGGGCTAATTTTTCCTTCACTGTAGAAAGTACCTGTATTATGGAGGATGTAACTAAGTAACAAATTTTTAAAAGTGACAGCTTCCATGGCTATGGCTGAAAGGCTGCCTGCCTGCTTCCAAGTTAGGAAGAAAGACCAGAGACATAGAACAGACTCATTAATAAGTTCAGGGAAATGAAGGTATTTAAAACACAAAGGAATAATTTAAGTTATGGACTGTTTTTAACCTTCATTCTTAAAAATTCATTTCAAAAAGATGGAAAAAACATCTTTAATTTTGTGCATGACATTTTAACAGTGGTAAACAAAAGGGGTACCTTAGAGATTGACAATTGCAGTGAGACTACAGCAGCTGTTTAAGTTTAAAAAAGACTTAATTGGATATAACCTGGTAAGACACTGTGAATAAAAAATAAAATCCCAAGAATCAGACTTCTTAGGGACCAAATGTGTACAGCTTCTCTAATATTGCTAAGGAAAGTTAGTTAACTAAACTGTTCACAAAAAAGTGTCTGCCATTAAAAAGTACCTCCTCTTGCCATATACGTGGCAGATCACAAATCTTACTATCACACAATTGAAGCAGAAAGTTTATGGACACAGAAAATGACAGCACTTCTTCCATTCTGTTTTTGCTGAGATTTTTTTTTTAGCAAGAGGGACTAAAAACAGTGCAGGCTTACTAATTCAAAAATGTTTTGCAAATTTGTCTCAGTTCAGAGTATTGTAGCAGAAAACCTGAAAAACGGATGAAGTGTTTTATTCTGGCATGCTTTGAAGACGTGATTTTGTTGTTCACAGCTGTTGTTTTAAAAAAGAAAATTAATTCCAGGTTCTTCTAAATTTTGAAAGCAAATAGGGATGTCTGTATGCTTGGTGTGAAAAGAGACATTTTTCAATTTCTTGATCTGGGAAAAGATTATTGGATTGAGGGGGGGACAATGTGTTCTGGCTCAGTTGAAAACAATGGTCCCCATATGCTGAAGCCTCCAAAGTAATTCAGTACTTGTAGAGCAGTACTCTGCAGTTTTAATTGTTAAAATTAAGCAGAATCAAGAACAATACCAAAATCAGAAGGTCTGAAAAGGCTTTGCATCTATCTGTTTCCATGTGAAAGACTACACTGTATTCCCCCCCCGGAACTTCCTTGCTCCTTTTTCTATCTTTTGAAACAGCCTGAATTGTAACCATGTCATTGGATGACAGGTGGCTCAGCTCGTCTCCAGGATGGGGAAAAACCCCCAATCTTAATGAAGAGAAAGGCTTTACTATTTAGGAAAAAAACCCTACCCTTCTGAATAAAGTAAAATCTGATACCTAGGGCTACTAGGAGGTACATTATTTGAGACGGTACTTTTCCTAAGATTGTAGAGTTCCGTGCAGGTGTGTTCCAGACAGGACAAGCATTTCTCATAGCCTGTGACATTTTAACAAGTTCTGAATTGCTCAGGTTTAGCCTGAGACTGGCTTACAGTACGATTAATGGTCACCACACATTGCAAAAGGACAGTCAGAAAAACAGCATTTGGAGGCAGGGGACATAACCATACCACCCTCCTTATTACAACTATATGAAGAAAAGTATTTAGAGGATATTAGAGATTAGAAAAGATTTGGCCTGGTTTTGCCTAATCACCCTGGTCACATACAGATGTTTTCTAAGCGGTGTAACATTGTTCCTCATGGTCAACGGCAGCAGAGTTGGATGGCCCATGCCAGGGCTGGACTGTCTGCCTGGGCAGCCTGGTTAGGGCTACTGCTCTGAGGCACAGGTTGGGTTGCCTGAAGGAGGCTGTAATTCACACAGGAGGCACACCCATGGCAAGTCTTTTATATTCTGTCCTCAGTCTCCATACTCTCAGCTGGGCAGATGAAGATTCTAATTCTTTTCTATAAAGGGAATCACTGCTCACCTGGAAAAATCCTGCAACCCCACAAAAATGATAACAGAGAGGAGAAAAAAAAAAAGATTAAAAGAAAATGCAAGCTTCCCCCTAAGTCTTGCTTTTCTCTCATGGCAAGGTTAACCTTTCCGATTGACGGAGTGGAGAAACAACCTTGTATGCCAGAAGATCATTAAAGGGTTTGCTCCATCAAGTTCTCGCCTGTGGAAGTGGTAGTTACACTTATGGTACACTGAAGAGCAGTGACCATACATATCTAATTAACTTTGGCATCCTCAAAGTAAGAATCATGTCAAAAACAATGAAACCAAACCCTAGCACAGGGGAAATTTAAAGACAGAAACGGATTTTAAATCCCCTCAGGTTTTAAGTTCCCTTAGAAGTTCTGGACTCAGCATGGAGTCACAGGATGAACACACACACAAAGGGAAACTGGAAAGCCAGGAAAAAAGCAAATCAGGATCATTCAAGTAAGAATTTTTGAGAGGTTATTGTACCTAAAAATGCATTTTCTTCCTGGAAATCTCACTCAAATGACATCGGTCAAAAGACTATGAATCACAACCTTTAAGAAGCTAGACAGAAGCTATGTGAAGAGCAGACAAGCTAACATGCATGTAAACACAAAAAATGTATTTCATTGCATCAGAAGACATATATCTGTGGGAGAACTGGCAGGTCTGCTGGGCTGCCATGGCCTAAAGGGAGGACAATCATTAAGAAAAGCGAAGTGATTTTTGTCTATCAGCTTATTTAAAATCTCAGAACAGGAAAGATGTTAAAAAGTTCTAAAAATTTATCAGATGACTGTATAAAGCACTTTATGCACACCATATAATTAATCAAGGGAATCTCTGTCACAAATAACACTGTAGCCAAGATCCAGTAACAATAATAAAAAAAATCGCTTTCTGGATATATAAGAAGATCCAGAGTAAAGTAGAAACAGCAGATAAAGCACATGCCTCTGGCCCTAAATCAGCTGTTAAATGATGCCATTACAACATATCTCATTTGAGAAAAGAAAGCAATTACCCAATACACAAAATTTTGGCCTTCCTTAACAACACCAGGGAGAGCAGAGAGAATGAACAGTTCCTTAGGTTTTATCCCAGTACATCACTTTCTCTGGTGTAATCTGTATACTAGCATACATTTTGCAAAATAAAAGAAGGAACTATGATGTCTTCTCTTGGTTCTAAATCTTTTGTAGGGAAGTAGAGAAAGGCTGAAGGATTTGTGGATCGAGTGCACCCTTAGCACCAAGCTGCGTATGATGCAGTGGACACGGTGGAAGGAAGAGATGGAATCCAGAGGGACCTGGACAGGCTTCAGAGGTGAGACCATGCAAACCTCAACAAGGCCAAATGCAAGGTCTTACACCTGGGTCATGGCAATCCCAGACATACCCACAGGCTGGGCAGAGAAGTGATTGAGAGCAGTGAGAGACTTGAGGGTGATGGCTGATGAAAAACTCACCATGAGCCAGCAGTGAGTGCTCACAGCCCAGAAAGGCAAGGGAATCCTGGGCTGCATCCAAACGAGAGTGGCCAGCAGGTCAAGGGAGGGGATTTTGCTGCTCTGCTCTGCTGAGACCTCACCTGATGCACTGCATCCAGCTCTGGGGTCCCAAACATAAGAAGGACAGGGAGTTGTTGGAGCAAGTCCAGAGGAGGGCCAGGAGGTTGGTAAGAGGACTGAAACACCTGGCCTACAAAGATCACCTGAGAAAGTTGGGGCTGTTCAGCCTGGAGAACAGAAGGCTGTGTGGGGACCTCACAGACACCTTCCAGTATCTAAAGGCAGAAAGGAAAGCTGCAGGAAAGCTGGAGAGAGACTCTTTGACAGGAACTGGAGTGACAGGGCAAGGAGGAATGGGTACATACTGAAAGAGGGAGATTTAGGTTTAATATATGGAAGAAACTCTACTGTGAGGGTGATGAGACACTGGAAGAGGTTGCCCAGAGAAGCTGTGGGTGCCCCATCTCTGAAAGTGTTCAAGGCCAGTTTGGATGGAGCTGGTCCAGTCAAAGGCGTCTCTGCCCATGGCAGGGGGGGTTGGGACTAAATGATCTTTAAGGTCCTTTCCAGTCCAAACCACTCTATGACTCTATGTGATAATGCCTGTAAGAAGACTCCTGTGTCTAGCACATCTACAGATGTCCTTGATTTTAAGATAGGCAGAGACACAGGTGAGTGGTACTTGTACATAAGAGCAAGGAGAATCCTTCTTCTTAGAGTCAAGGATGCTTTTACTCTCCTCCTGACTGCTGGAAGACAAAACACTCATTTCCTCTTTCAGACAAGCAAGCTTCCACCGTTCAGCTTATGTCTACTGTAAAACCTGGAAGAAGGAAAGTTACATATGGTCTGTTTAGGCTTTTAAGTTTGGAGAGGCTGAGCTGCTTCATCACTCAAGACTATGGATTAGTACGATACACTGTAGGTACACACAGCAAAGAACTGTTCATAGAAAAACAGCAGTACAGAGTATCTAAAAAGCATGGGACAAAAGAGATAAAAATCAAATCTTCAGACAACAAAAGCTCCCTTGAAGACGAGCATGTAGTTTTTTATTATAATCCAGTTACAGTCCATGTCTTACCAGAAAAAAATAGGATATGAACCATGATGTTGTTTTTGGTAGAATCTGCCTTGGATTACATCAAAAATCAAGACTATGAATTACAAAACAGTAAACTTATATCTTGGTATTTTATTATAACCAGTAACAGATAAAGAAAAAGGAGTAAAACCCAGAGAATGAAATTGATCTGAGCAATACAATCACTCCTAGGACATAAAACCTATCTGTCAGCCCTGTAAACACGTGCAAGATCAAGCTATCTGCTTTAAGTTGCATCCATCCAAAATTCTGAGTACTCCATTTAACAACTTAATGGCTATTTGTTAACTCCATCCACACCAGTAGCAGGTATCCACAAATAACCGCTAACATGAAGAAGCCTGGCTTTTAAAATCACCGAGCTTCCATGTGAAACAACCAACAGCTTAAAAATGAAGATAAGAAAATTTCTAATGGAGACTTGGACCAAAGGAGAATGTGTTTCTGTTAGACTTTGTTGGTGGTGGTGGTTTTGTTTGGACAATTATAGCCAGAAGGCAAATTTATAACATTCTCTCAGATGCAAAGGAAACTTAATATAGGAAATATGCACCTATGAAAAGACATGGGATTTAGCACATAGAATCACAGGGTTAAACAAGGCTAGGTTGCCAAGAGAGATCCTGCACTTTTCCTCCTGTTTCATCCTTTGGGTTCATTAGTTATACAAAAATTTTCTGCAGACATCCTACCCAGGATACTCTCCTCCATATATTCACCTTACACAGACATCTAAGAGGTAAAGCATGAATCTCTGCAGGTCAATCTTCCTATTGCCCAAGAGCTGCTAGCCCTGTTTAATGAGGATTTTGAGAAAAGAAGCCAAGTATATTCAACTATTAGTAGAGTGCTCATTTTCCTACACAAAAAGCCACAGAACGTAGTATTTCCAGGTAGGTTCTTCAGAGTGAATCAACAGGCTCTCCAGTAAGACATCAGCCTGTGTCAGTAAGAGCAACATCTTTATATTTGCAAAACATTTCCCTACAAAAGCAGGTCTGGGAAAAAACAAAAAGTACTGAAGTTTTTCCTAGAGAGGTGATAAAGTGCTATTAAAGGAGCTTTGTCAGCTTAGGTAACTGGTGAGAACCAGTCATGAAGACATGTTTCACAACCAGATAGTAAATGTTTACTATCCTCCCGGACACATGTCCTGTGCTTGCTACCAGCCTTCAGTAAGCCTTCACTGCATAGAAGAAAACAAGGGCGTACCTTGTAAATGTACAGAAGCCAGAGCCTAGAGGTTAATTGAGTGATTTCTGTGCCATATTTGAGACACCTGGGATGCTAGACAGTGAGTGATAGCACATTAGCCAGAATATGCTACCTTATCACTATAGGTTGGAGTGATTTATGTGGCTTCCTAGAAGCCATTTTCGACTTCTCAGAAGCTTTAAATACCTCACTATAAAGAGTCTTTAAAAATTTTAAATTTAAAATCTACCCACAGGACATCCTGGAGACAAGAACCAAGCAAATACCTGCATCATCAAATTCGTCATACCATGAAGGCTTAAAACAGCAAGCTGGAATTAATCTGAGAAGAGTCTGGCATAAAGCTGTAGGTTCTAGGAGAGGCCATGAGGAAATGAAAACCATTCTGGTCAGAGAGTAACTGGAGGGAGGAGATAGGAAAAGGCACATCCACATAACATAAAGAACATGACTATTTCCCAGTGCCTGTGAAATCCATCTTTAGAACTTAAATAAATGGCCTTGTTTCCAACAGTAACTTGCAGCAGTTCCCAAAAATCTCAACATTGAACTGCATACAATTCAGTGTCAAAAAAAGCAGGCACTTATTTCACTGCCTAATTTTAGGCATTCAGTTTCTAGAACTTCTCATACCTATTTTAGGACTCAGAAGAAACCTGAAACTTGGAACAACATCTCTGCAGACCTGAACTGCTGATGCCACAGAGGAAATACACATTCTTTCCTGAGATTTTTTTTCTTTCCTCCATCAACAGTAATTCACAACATAAAATAAGAAACTTGGAGATAAATGGCAGCTTCTCAACTGTGACAAATTCAGTACTCCAGTACTCCAAATAGAAATGTCCTAGGTTTTATTTTAAAAAACAAACGAAAACTGAAATCTGCATCTTCCCTGGAGTACAGACACTGTACAAATGCAAGGGTGTGGCTCATCTCTGAAATTAGCATGTGAAAAGCTATTTTTATAAGCATAGCAGCAGCCCGGATAGCACAACTAACAACTCACTTGCTATTAGCTCTGTTTAAAAACAGATGGATGATTACTAATCATGCACAATCAAAATACAGATGGCATGCTGAAAGGTTAGTATCTGGAGCATATGTCTTTCACAGCTTAAGGATTGCTAGATGAAATGCTTCTGGACTAAACAATTTTTTTTCCTGTACAACTTTTCTTTTGCCACATAATTGCATAACACAAAGGGACTGTGTTGACAAAATTCCTATTTATTGAGAAAATGAAGAGCTAAACCAAAAGAACACCCCCTTATTCTACTCCCGCAACCTGTAGGAGTCCTGACTTGCAGGCAAGTTTATTTTGCATGCCTATTCACCCCAACTCTACAAACTCTGTGAAACCAGCTTACGAAATGTAGCTAATGCACAAAGAAAATCCCCAAAAAGCTAGCCAAATTTCTGACAACAGAAAGCCAGTTAAGCAAGGTGTGCCAAACTATTGTCAAGAAACAGACTTCTTACCTTGGGTAAGCATTTCCAAAAAACTGTCTTAACAGCTGAACTCGTGCCAGATAGCCCAACAGTGGGTATACAGTCATCATTTGGAACAGGAGGAATATTCTTGCAACAAATGACATGATGTCATCACTGGGAAAGTTATCTAGAAAATTCTAAACATATAAGTAAAGTTACACATCAGTGGCGGCTTGTTTACATGTATCTCCTGGTCTTTAGTATCTGTGTGCCAGAAAGAATGGGATAAAATCCAAACAACTAAAATTGCTAAATGAACTCCACAATATGAAAACCCCTCTCCCTCTTCTACCACCAAATAACAACTGATTTTTGAATATTACTAGGCTGATGTCAGTGTTAATGCTAGTATTATATAAGGAATCACTTTCTGATCTTCTGAACATCCTCAAATAATCCAGGCTGTGGAAGGGCCACCTAACCTTTTAGGCAGATGGATTCATATGCTCCTATTATCTGTCATATCATACCTACTTATTAAAAACTGTTATTTAGTAAGTAAAACTGCATCACATACAAATGAGGAAGGGATCATACACTACAAGTGGGAGCATCTGAAAAGTTGTTATAGAACTTAAATATCATAGAAATATACAAATGGCTTCATAAGTACTTGAGATAACTACAGAAAATAAATGGGAAGAAAATGACTCATTATCTATTATTTAACTGTGGATTTCATCCTGTGAAATTATTTCAGGTGGTTAAAAAAATCATTTAACAGTGGTACTAGTTCTAACTAATCCACAGTCAGAGGAAGCCTTTAAATGCTGCTTTACTGCTAATTATGCCAGAGCTATAGAACACCTGGCATAAAAGGGATCCCCCCCATTGGTAACTGCTATCTCTGAAGCAACTTAAGGTGTGGAAATAAGCCTTGTCCATAAGCAAGTAAGAGTTTTTAGCCTTCACATACTGTTTCATGTGGTGCTATTATCTGAAGAACTCTGCTGGCAAGGCTCAGCAGAGTGTCAGACTCCGGAGTGTCAGACTCCAAACATACTTGCAGTGAGGACACCTATCTAAACAAGCTTGTTTTCAGATTCTGTTTCTTCTGGAGTCCCAATGAGTCACTGCACACTTCTCAGGATTAAAGAAGCTAAAGAAATAAAAAGCTCGACTGTTCACTTATTTGTTTTGGTCCTTTTTTCACCACTTTCACAGAGTATTTCTTGAATGTTTGTTTTTCACCGAAATACTGGGAGCCATTTATAAATGTAGATGAGATAACACAAGCATTACCCATCTGTTCATGGTAGTGCCCATGAGGTGTCAACCAACTGACCACAGTCAAGGGCAGATGTGTCTGCCAGGGTGAATCATGAAGCAAGAAGCAGGAGCTGGGGTTTTTTTATTGCATATTTATTAAAAGGTTAAGGACAAATATGGCATCTTGGTGTGTATTAGGAACAGCATTGCCAGCAGGTCGAGGTAGGTGATCCTGCCCCTCTACTCAGCCCTGGTGAGGAACATCTGGAGTGCTCTGTCGAGTTCTGGGCTCATCAGTACAACAGAGACATGGAGCTCCTGGAGCAGGTCCAGCTCAGGGCTACAAAGACGATCAAGAGACTGGAGCATCTCTTTTACATGGAAAGGCTGAGGGAGCTGGGCCTGTTCCTGTTGCATTTCATCAATGTATATAGGTATCTGAAAGGAGGGTGCCAAGGTGATGGATCTGGATCTTCTTGAGGGTACCAAGCAACAGGACAAGAGGCAAGGGGCAGCAACTGATGCACAGGAAGTTCTGCACCTGAACATGGGGAAGAACTTCTTTACTGTGTGAGTGACCAAGCACTGGAACAGATTGTCCAAAGAGGTTCTGGAGTCTCCGTCACTGAAGATATTCCAGAACCGTCTGGATGCAATCCTGTGCCATATGCTCTGGGATGGCCCTGACCAGACGACCCACTGTGGGCCCTTCCAAAAAACCCATTTTGTGACCCCATGAAATACATACTGCAGTAAATTATCTCACCTGTTCAATACATTCTTTGGATAATGGTGGAGAAGGAAAAGATGCAAAAATTATCACTCCAACATATAGATATGTCAGTCCAACCAGGAAGTATGCAATAGAGAGGTCTCTCACCTGAGGAAAAACAAGATTTTATTTTGACCAGCACTGACACACAAAACCAGATGAAATAATAACCTTGTGAGATTTCTATTTCATTTATTAATGTTGCTTTTATATACATTACTTTTTTATATTTACTACTACGACTTACACATTTTTACTTTTACTTTCTGCTACTTGAATGGAGACTTCAGACTTGGTCTTGACCAAATCAGAAAGCTGCAAGGAGATACCCCAAAGTGGAGCTAGACAAGTATTATTTATCTCTCAACATACAAAAAAGGCACCATGAAAGAGATATGCCAATAGATGTAGCATGTTACTCCTGATGCATAAACATACACTAGTTATTTAAACAAACAAGAAACCCCTTCTACTTTCTTACATTCACCTGTTGCTACTAAGACCCCTGGGACACAGACACACCTGTCTAAGACAGAAAGCCCAACAATGCCCTATGTTAAATTTCTTGTCATGAATAAAATCTTGCAATCAAAGACATCAGCCTACCCAACTGCAGATAAAATACAAAGGAATTTAATCAAAGGTTTTAAGGATAGAGTGCTGAAGCTAGGGTCATAAATCCATACTTAACTATACTACATACATTTAAGTATGGATTTAAACCTAAACTTCAATGTTCAGTTCTGAAAATTTTGGCTATCTTTATAAAATATATACAAATATTTTCCATTACACAAAAATAATTACACATTTATTACAGGAAAATAACCAGCAAAACAAATTAAGTACTTTATGAAACTACAGAATCCATATACACATCAAAGTGACCTCACAGCAATGTACTTGGTGGGTTATTCTTCTACATCAATTACTTCCTTTGGAAATAAAGAGGGAGATCATTTGTTTCTAGTTATTAGCTAACTATATTCTATATATGCTTATGTTACAGTACGAAACACTCATCATCTTACAGCAAATCATTTGTTCAGCTGCTGCTAATCATCAGCTTCTTAAAGGATTACTAGTAATGTTTCAATATATGACCTTATTTTCGTAAGACTGTGAAGCAAGTCAGGCACAGCTCAGGCACAGCACTAAATTATTAGGATTATACAGGTTTCCAGACCAGGGTGATAATTATCACCTCCAGCCAGCTCACTGAGCATGAGCAAAGCTTGCCCACATCTGTGCATGGAAATTTTTCCCCAAGTGCTTCTTCACACTATGTTGTTGACAGAAGAAGCACATCCTACATCACTCCAGCCTCTGCCAAGGACAAGGCAATCCTTGAGGAAAGTCTAAGATGCTAGACTATGAGTTTTAAGAGAAATTCAAATGGAAGCCATTGAAGGAAGTGGAATCTCCTACTCGTTTTTCCAGTGGTTTTGGGGTAGAAGATTGCTGTCTGATAAGGAATATTATTTGCCTCCTAGAGGCTGATGGGAAAAAGGCATCAGTGTGCTCTGAACGTGTCTCCCAGGGTGGCATTTAAGCTCCCAGCAGCTGCACATTTCTAGCTGCAACCTCTTCCTCCTGCTGACCACTTAAACGCACATGAAAGATGATTCCCTAGACTTCACTCTCCTCATGCTGGTCACTGAGTAAGGACTATCAGCTTTCATCAGAAACTACACAGTAGCATTTTCTTTAAATTATACCCAGAATTTCTCCTCATGACATGAGAAGCTGTACAGGCTTTTATGTAACATCTACATCTTCAAAAGGCCCACCCTAAAAACTGATTTTAAGAATACTAAATCTGAGCATCCAGATTTCTTACATGTATTTATCAGCAACTTCCATTAACTGCAGGACTCAGAGACTAATCACAGTAAGGCAGTTTTGCAAAGAGATACAGACTCTCATCTCTTGAGGATAGGACTTGGACAATTTTTCAAAATGTACCCAAGATCTTCTTAATGCACGTAATCTACCAAAACCTGCTTTAAATTTGGTATTTTAGATGTATTCCTAATGCATAAAAATAGCATAGTTACTCACAGTTGTTATTTGTACTCTGCCTACATGTAAGTTCTAGAACCAACTCTAAAACTACTTTTGCTGTGCCAAGTGCATGCAGTTGTGAGGGCAAGAAATCTGAAGTAAAATTCTTACTGCTTCCTTTGGACATGAAAAATGGTAGATAGGTGATGCGCTATTACTTCCAACTATACTAACCAGTTCATGATTATAGAGATACGAAGGGTGTATGCTTTAATCTGCACTGAAACTAAGTGCTGGGATAATTTTGGTCATTTATTTTCACAGCATGTAACACAATAGACTGTTTTCTTCAGATGCTGTCACCATACAAGGAGTACCCAGATTTTGATTTCAATAAGCTACTAGAAAAGAAACAGACAACTCGAAAACCTGGATTTATTTTTTTCTCAAACATCCATCAGCTGCCTTCCAAACATATGCTGCTGTGTCTAAGATGGTTATCTCTGTACAACATTCGTTTGTTTACATAACAGGAACATAGTTTGATTAATGTTCATTACTCCTCAAGAGACCTGGGTTCACTCCCTAAAGACCTTGACTGACAGTACTGTTTAGACAGCGTATTTCCAGATAAAATCAAAGGACACATGGGGAGAGATAAAAGGATTAATTTTAACTGAGAGCAATAACTACACTTCTCTATTTTAAATTTGATACTTGAGGCATTTGCATTCAAAATGGACATCGCTGTGGTGAAAGCTGCCTAAGCATAAGAATACAGCAATTTTTACAGCCACGGTTTAAGAATCAAACATAGAAAAAATGATCTCAGAAGCAGGAGGTATTTGTAGAATCACAGTGGAAGTCTAAAGGTAAGTATCTAAGGTAACATGCAAGTCACAGTCCACAAGGATCACAGTCTGATACCTGCCAAACCCTTGTCAAGTACACCAGAAGTAACTGGCAGATTTTGAGACAGAGCTTGGAGAACCTATGTTAGCTGCAGTTACTGCGGACCAGGAGCTCTCCTGGTCAGATACACAGAACAAAGTGTTAGAAGTACCACTGGAAGAAGAGAAAATTGGGTGATCAAAGCTGGCAGCAGCAGTAGAACAAAGGAAGAAATCAGCCTCCTAACAAAAGGACTGAGTCCGATAAATCAGGTGGAGCTAACAAAGACAACCCTGAAAGTACAAGACGTTGTATCACATCCACAGACCAGTCAGTACTCAGGTGCAGCACAGGATTTGACACAGCACAGAGAAGGCTCTGTGGCTCTACAGACACCTCTTACGTGGTGCTGCAAAGAACAGGCTACTTCCAGGCCTTGATTTGCCTATTGAATGCCATGGAGAAACAGTTCACTTTCTTCCTCAGTACCAGTGAAAGCTAGTTTGTAGAGTTGTTTCTTGGATGGAGAAGCCTGTGTCAGTGCTTAGTAATGACTACCACATTCAAAGGACCTTTTGAACATTCCATTTCAGACTAGTTGCTTCTCAAGAGAGATGCTGTCTCTGTAATATCTCAACAGGACTTGATCTATATCATAAAACCAGATTTCACCTGTTCATGCATCAAGGGCAAGTGATAACATTTAACTGGGTGACAAAAAAAGTACTTCACCAGGATGGATGATGCTGTGCATAATTTTGGCTGGAAAGAGAAACCAATGGTATGGCACCATCAATGGAAGCTCACTGTATTTATAGGGAATAAACAGTATTTCAATATTGCAGAAAATAAGTACCATTTACAGCTCCATGCCTTCTGCATTGCATACCTACACAAAAAACATCTCCCACTCCCAGCCTTTCTCCCACATACATCCACAAACTCTTAGGAGACAGCACTAGCATAGTCATGCCTGCAGATCATGCTGGGCTTGTGTAGCATATGTACAGTTGCTCAGGGAAACTGATCACAGACATGAATCAGGAAAAAAACCAACCAACCAAAACCCACAACTAAACCCCTTTTTGTGGCTAGGTTACGTTTCCCATGCATTTTGTTTCCAAACCATTTACCTGAGCACTGTACAGAAACTAAGGCTGATAAATACAAGGAGGCAGCAGCGGTGGGAGATGGGACCAGGAAGCTCAGCTCTGAACTGCAGACTAAGAACCTGCTCACAGGGCTTCTCCAGGCTGTGCTGCTGACATTTGGCTTACTCTGGTGCACTGCTCTTCTCACACCCACACCACTGTATGGGAATAGCAGCCAGAGGAATCCTCCCCCATCTGTGTTTTAGCTGTGGGCTGTGATACACGCCTGTGACCAGAATGGAAGCTGCTATTGTTTTGAATTTCTGATTCCATAAAAGGAATGTTATTGTTTGTCTTACTTTTTTCCACCTCCCCAAAGAGTTGCTCTATGACCACTAGTTTCAGCAAGTTTTGTTCAAGACTAAAACAGTGCTTTTCCAGCTTGCCAAGTTCTGTGCCTTTTCACAGAACTCTGATGGAAGTGACATGCTAACAGGTTGATCAATAAAACAGTGAAGGTTTTATCCATGGAGTTATATCAGTATCACCCCATCAGATACCGAAAGAAGAAAACATCTTGTTGTAAATATATGGGAAAAAAAACCCCATGACTTATTACAGAGGGTGAGACCCCTATACATATGTAAATCTCCCACTTAGCCCAGCAGCTTAGTGACATAATCACAAAACAGCTCTTCATAGGTGCTTCATTAACATTTGCAAAGCACTTCTGAGACCTAGGTGAAAGGCTCCTGTACAGCTACAAACAGGGAAAGAAATCTCCAGCCAAATAAAACTCCTACAAGAACTACACAGAGATTTGATTTCTCATTAAAATCTTTCTTGCCATACTTCAAAAGTGTCGTTTCTGAGCAATTTGAACATTCTTCTGGAATGCATAGTTTTGCAAAGGGCTTGAGATCCATGCTAGGGCTGACTTGGAAATTCAACTTAAGCTCCAGGGAGGGTATTAGAAAAGCTGATTCAAATGCAGGCAGCGGTTTCTTCCTCCTTCACACAGGAAAAGCAAGCTGGAGAACACTCCAGGTGCTGCTCTTTGCATCTGATTGCTTGCTCTGATGTAAACGGAGGGGGAAAATCCACAGGAAAACCTTGAAGATGGAATGAGGGTATTAGGCCTCCTCTGCATACAGAGCTGATTGCTGGAGATCTAGCCTTCAGAATTTGAAAGCCACAGCCAAAGAGATGTCTTGCCCCTCTCCACATCCTGAGATTTTCTTAAGAAAATCAAGAAAAAGCTTACTTAGCTTTCTTTGTCGAGACCTCCAGTTGTTAAACTAATTTCTGAGAAGCTCATAAACCCCCAGAAGCTTTCCTGAAGGAGAATTCATGACTCCTTTGCAGATACGGTCATTCACAAGCTGGTCTTGATTCACAGGTACAAGGAAGTAACTACACAGCTTTCCAAAGCATAAGAGGTCATCTCATTGCATCGGTACATAATCTGCACTTCACCGTGAAATAATCAAATCTGATATATTTTATCTGATATGTTATATAGGCATCTGGCTCTTAGTGGCCCTGACTGAGTAGGGGAACAAGATGACATCCAGAGGTTCCTTAGAACCTCAAGCATTCTGGGATTCTATGATTTCGTACCAGTTTTTCATACAGCTAATATTTTAAAATTTTTATATGTTATTGCAGGTACCTTTACAGCTAACATTTTAATGAAGCTGGACAAGAATCCTTGGAAGTAGGGAGAAAAAATAAAATAATAAAAAAATTACAGTAAAAGTTACTCTCAGACTCTAACTGAGTATCATGTTTACTCCATTTTGTACTTTATAATGGGAAGATATCAACAAAGAATGCGGTTCCATCTGGAGGAGAAGTGCTTAACTTTTTCAAGGGCAAAGCATCAGTCCAAAGACTATATCACAAAACCTCCTGATCCGGGCTTCAACTTTCAGGATTTCCTAAATTGTGCCAAGTTTCTCTATGGACCTTGACTTGGATTGTGACACAAAACTATTGAAGCAACTCTGAGAAAAGGTATTACCTAAATCTCAAAACTACTGTTCAGGACCCTGCTAAAATTAGTCCTGTACCAAACATTTTCCACCATTTTTCATTCTAAAATTGGGCAGATTTCACTGAGTCTTACAACACTGTCAAGTCATCTGCCTCTTGTGTGCAATTTGGCTGTTTAATACCAGCTTGACCAAAAGTAAGTTTGGGGCATTCCTCAGGGCTCTTATGTGAATACATTCCTAATGTATCTGTTACTCCCTGATAGCTAGGAAAAAAATGTGTAACTTTTTTCTTATTAAATCACATGAAAAAAATTACTGTTGTCTGGCAATCTAGATACAAATGAGCACAGTCCTGTGAAGTTACTTACATTGTTTTCTTGATTCTTGTTATTCTGAAGAAGTGTGATGACACAATTGTGGATGAAGAAGGCAAGTGTTAGAATCCCTGTAAGCTGAGGGAACAGAATTCTTAACTCTAAAGGGAGAAAAAAAAGGTGTTTTTAAGTTACTTCTTTGAAGCAAGCAATGCCAAAACGTAAATGACATACAGTGTTGTGGAGGGTACTGGCAAACTCATGCACCTCCACCTTGAAATGGACAATCTATCTCATCTTTGACCATAGCCAATGCAGATACTTAATCAGGAAGTACAAAATATATGAAGACAGTAGTTACTATAGAATACACTTTCCAGCAAGGCTTCTCTGATAGACTCTAACCATCAGTGATTACTAGATTAATTTGACACATACAAGCTTTTCTGCTCCTCAACAGTTTAACTGGAAATAATTTGTAACATTGGAATTGACAGCAGTAAGGCTGTACACCTATGGGTTCCTGAAGAGGGAAATGGAAGGAAGGAATCATTTTCCCTGTGAGCACTTTTAATTATTAAGAAGTCACTTATGCCATCAGAAGAAAAATTACATCTGTAGATATTTAAGAGGTTCTGCTTACAAGCCAGGGCATAAAGAAAGGCAGAGCAATTTCGTATCATGCTTCACAGCATGTATGAAAAAAATTTCTTTTTTGTCTCCATGTGAATAGCATTGTTCTGTTTCTTTTAATACTCAAAAGATGTTCACATCTTAACTTTTCTCAAGGGCAAAGCACCAATCCAAAGACTATATATCACAAAGCCACCTAATCCAGGCTTCAGCTTTCAGATTTCCTAAACTGTGCCAAGTTTTTCTATGGACCTTGACTTGAAAAAGTGGTTCTGGAAGTGCTGAAAATGGTCTAGTAATTCACCAACAGTAACATCACTAAAGCACCATCTTAGTTGGTATTACCTAAGAATGTATTTACTCTTCAGAGTGTCAACAGCAATTAGAGACCCCTAAGATGGCTCAGCTTCTGGGAAGCATCCAGCAGTATAGCATAACACTCATCAGAGGTTCAGAAATCGTTACAGAACAAACCACAGAGAGCTCCATGCAAACGTATTTTAAACAGTCTTCTGAAAAGTGCTATGAAGTTAGGAAAGTAAACACACCCCAGGCAACTAATGTAGGGCTTATCCAACCTGAAAAAATATGCTTTTCCTACAGCTGGATTCACTGTACCTTCAGTACCTAATTAGCATGATGCGCTACTGATAGAATTCAGAGTGCGAGCAACTTTTGGGCTCATTTTCCATCCACTGCTTTAATCTCAATAATAAAAAGCAAACTGACAGTTTCAGAATCTCTTGTAGCTGTATTTGTATGCATTAGCTACACGCTTTGTCTATCTCCTAGCACCTACTGGGTGCTCTACTTCTCAGTGACCTGTGTTACGTGTGTCACTGTAACTCATTTTTCTCATTTGTTTCTAAGAACAGAAGAAGTGATACTATTCAAATGTACAGGACACAGCTCCCTGGAGCTAAGTGGTCATACAGTTTTGCCTATAGTAAAGGATGGGGAAAAAGCAGCTAAGATCTAACCCTAGTTCTCTTATTCCAGGTTTCTTAAAACAAGAAATTGATCTCTTTAGGCTATCTGTTCATGCAATACCAAATGCCACTTGTTTATGACTACGGCATCTCACAGAGTAATTTGTAACAGTAATTTGTAAAGAACAAATAGCCATCAAACGACTTTCAAGAAAATAAAGCCATACTGGAAAGTTAATGGGTGTTTAAAAGAGAAAACCTAAGATTATGGCCTAAAACTTGAGATAGATGGGGAAGTACAGGAAAACTGTATTTGCAAATTATGGTGAATGAGCTATTTCATTTAAGCGAGACAGTGTGTAGAGAACTTAAAGCACCTTTAACAGTCAGTCTGTCTATAGTTTGTCATTTTTAATTGCTACTGAAACAGGCATGATCTGAAACTGGTGCAACCAGAACTTAAAATAACACAGGTGAAACAGGACTATGGCAAGTTCTCTGTCAGAAGATATATGTTGGAGATATGTTGGATAGGCACTCCTCCTCTTCCCCTCTGTTGATACTGTCTCTTAACTAAGGAACATTGCTGGGAAAGGGATTCCTTGCCACTTTGTCCAGAGGGATCTTACCTCCACATGAATCATCAGGCAGCATTTCCTCACTTTATTTATGTCTCAGAGGTGTTAAAAGGTGAATGAGAAAAAAAGTATCTTAAACTCAACAAATATGTGCTTCATTACTGCATTTTAACTATCTTACCTGGTACAAAAAATTCATTCTCTGTAAACCAGTTGAATTCTAAGTGTATTCCCAGATGAGCAGCCTTTACCGTAACCATAAAAACTAAGTAGACAACTGAAACTGTACCTGGAAAAAAATGAGAGCCAAACAAATACCATGATACAGTAGAAAGTATTTATGCACGGTTTCATTTCTGCTTCATCCAGCTAGTTACTAGTAGTCAACCAGTTATGGTTAGTATTTATTCTTAACAGCAGACTAGGTCTAAACGTTTTCTTTACTTCTCTTATAGGTCAAAGAGAAAAAATAATGCACATCCACACAACGTATACTTCCAGCAAGTTTCGTGTTTTCCAGGTGCTGGTGACAGCAGAGGAAGTACCCTGTAATCCCTGTTGCTGGGCAGGTAGGAAGGTCTTCAGGCACTAACAGATCAGTTCCAGCTTTCACCGCCAGGATTTCAATCTAAGCTGAGACAATGTTGATAACAGTACGCCAGCTATTACAATGTTCATCTAATCATTGACTTTTTGAACCAAAGAGCTCAATGAAATGTGAAATTACTGCACTTTTGAACTTTACACTGGGAGCTCGAAGTTGATGATGACATTTCAATGCTACTGATTAAAATATTGTGTTAATTGTAACTTTGGACAATATTTATTATAATACTGGATTTGCATTCCATCTCATTGGCTCAGAGGCATCCAGCAGAACTCTGCACAGCTGAAGAACAACAAATGAGATCACAGATGGGTATAATGCCTTGCTGTGTACACTTGTGGAATGGAGTATATATGGTCTTGGGTCAGACCATTTGAAAGAGACAAAGGCAGAAGAGTAACCACCTAAAAATTGAGGAAAACTGAGCAACAATAATTAAGGCTACTGCAATGCACCTCATGGCCACTAATGCTGCTAGTGACCAGAGAACAGGCTGTAAGTAAACAAAGACAAAAACCTAGCATTTTTACCATTTAGAATACACATTCAAAAAAGACATCATTTCATTCTAGCAATATCTGCAAGGTTAAAAATTAAACTGAAGAAATTACTGTTTGATTACACAGAGCATGGTCAAGAAATTAGGAAAATAAAAGATTCCGTACGTGAAGATCAGCTAAAGTGCTCTGTAATTTCCTAAAGACTTCTGTTTCCATGGATATCAAGATAAGTAAAACCTCTCTACTGAGATAAATTTCAGCATCTCAAAATTGCCTTCCATTTTTTCTTGTCCTATAAATTTTACAAAAATTAAGGCAATTTTGAACAGCTTCTGAATTACATAATAATCTACTGAAGTGGTGAGTAATTAATAATCAGGGGTTTTTATTTCTAATGTTATATCTACCTACATAAAACCCACACCTCTCGCACAGAAGCGGTATCAAGTACCCAAATTCCTGTGTGGTATTTACATCTAGTGGTTTCGGCAAGAGCAGATCCAAGCTCTGATAAAGTGTCACTATGGAACAGAGGAATAAACTAGACCTTCAAATCCCTGTCCTCTACCTCCTTTACAAAGCATCTCCAACTTTTTCAACCTCTGATCCCCATCTACTTTTCTCTTTCTCTTCATTGTGGGCTTCAGTGCTATTCCTCAGACCTCTTATCCTCCCTGAACTGTGACCAGCTCCACCCATCATGCATGTGCTTTACTCAGTTTACCAGCCCCACCCACCATGGCCTTCTGTCTCAAGACATGGAAGCAAGAAGTCACAATTGTAGCCTCTGCAGCACAGAAGAGTCCACAATACTAGAAGTCGGGACAAAGAACAGCAGCAGGTAATACTGACTGACTGATGTTGTGATTAATTAATCACCTGATTGGCAGCAGATGACTTCAGGTCAAAAGCAACTAATCTTTGGGAGTAACTGCTGGTTTGAAATGTTTACCAGAGGAGGCCAAGTATGCCTGACTATACCAAGGTAGTATGTATCAAATGCTGAACAGTAGTATGTATAGAAACATTTGGGAAAATCTGTTGTAATGGAATTTGATTTACAGGATTATCAAGCAAGCAAAAGGAAGAAAAATGAACTCCCTATTAACTGTAAGATTCAAGCAAAGCAGCATAGAAAGCCTGTGGGGTTAATCAACCAACCAACAACCCACTTTGAGGCACAATAGGGGCTGCCAGCAAAATACTGGAAGAGTGACTGGAAAGCTGCCCAGTGGAAAAGGACCTGGAGGTGTTGGTCAGCAGCAGCTGAACACAGGCTGACAATGTGCTGACAGGTGGCCAAGAAGGCCAACAGCATCCTGGCCTGGATCAGCAATGGTGTGGCCAGCAGGACCAGGGCAGGGATTGTCCCCCTGTACTGGGCACTGGTGAGGCTGCCCCTGTGATGTGAATATTGCCACTTTTGGGCCTCTCAAGACAAGAAGGACACTGAGATGCTGGGAAGTGTCTAAGGAAAGGAAATGAAGCTGGGGAAGGGTCAGGAGCACAAGTTCTATGAGGATCAACTGAGGGAGCTGGGGGTGTTTGGCCTGGGGAAAAGGAGGCTCAGGGGTGACCTTATCACTCTCTACAACTGCCTGAAAGGAGGCTGTAGCCACGTGAGGCTTGGTCTCTTCTCCCAGACAACCAGTGACAGGATGACAGGACATGGTCTCAAGCTGTGCCAGAGAAGTCAGATTTGGAAAATGTTCTTCTCAGAAAGGGTTGTCAAGCATTGAGACAGGCTATCCGGAGAAATGGTTGAGTCACCACCCCTAGATGTATTTAAAACATGTGTAGATATAGCACTTATGGACATGGTTCAGTGGTGGACTTGACAGTGTTGGGTTAACAACTGGACTCAATGATCTTACAGGACTTTTCCAACCTAAAAGATTCTATGATTCTACTCACTGGAGTAGCTTTCACTGTCTTCTATACACTTCAATCACAATGGACTGATGCTTTAACAGTATTTGTTACCTACCTAGGACATTAAACTTCGCAAAGAAGGACGGAGACTTCAGATTTAGCAGGGGTAGAAGAACTGCAATCAGATAAAATGGTACTGTTTGTGATTTGTCCCACCACTCCTCGAAGAGTTCAAAACCTGTTCTGTTGCCAGAAGAGAACATCACACTCCTGTTCTGTGGTGGGTGACCACTAGCAGCACTTGGACAAATGACTGGAAGAAAGGAAAAGAAAAATATCCTAAGATGAAAAGGGTTTTACTTGCACAGAATATTCACAGCCAAGATCCCACAATTGTGGGTTGTGTTTTACCTACTGAGGATTGCTCAAGTGCAATGTTCAGCATCTCAGTTCCTAACTTCTATTTGTTTTTTTAATCAGGAATTCATTGCTAAGATTCCACTGCTAGGCACCTTGCACTCTAATCTGACAGTGCTGTAGTTCTTCCAGCTGAGCACAACAAAGATGATAATTTATCTGAAGCCCAAGTTGTGCCACAGGATCATCCTTCAAGGTCACATACCTATAATGAGGTCTGTCCAGTGCCTACATGCACCTGCTGGAATCAAGTCATAGCGATGCTCCCCTGCATCTGGCTGCATATTTAGCATCCTAAGTCCCTGCACACTTCAGTAAGATCATATCAACAAAGACCCAAGTGCACCTCTGTACAGAAGAGCCTGAATTACTGTAAATTGCTCTACAAACAAACAAAGGATTGCAAGAAAGCTACTGGGAGGTCAAAAACTCATGCACTGAACAAAAACACTCTTGTCATCTGTGTGCCATGACAGGGGCAAGTACCTCACTGCAAGACAACACAACCCAACAAATTTAAGATGTGCTCCAGTAACAGTGCTAAGAGGGAATGTTGTACATGGAGTGGCAGCACCTGAACAAGTGACTGGAACAAAATCAACCAAAAAGACCCCCTGAGGAACACATGCCTATGAAGCTCTGTGTTGAAATATACAACTGTCTTATTGTGCTCGTAAGATCTTATTTTAAATCTCGGCCTCCCACACTACTCCACAGCCACTATCCTACACTGTCTGCACTCCTGTTCTGTCACAAAGGCAAAAGTGTAAGAATCATTCTGACAAATTTCTTGCTTAAAAGAGGATTTTTCACAAACCTTGAAAAATTCTTTTGTTCTTACTGATCTCGTTGGTAGCCCTGAATGTCCTGTCAAGAGTCACTTGAACATGTGGCAGCCCTAAATTTTGTGTACCAGCTGCTTTAAATCTTCTGGTTGGTGGAGGATAGTGTGGAATATTGTCTACTTTGCCTCCAAGTTATACCCCCTGCTGCCTAAGAATGAGAGACAACAGTAGAAGCAGGGGAGAGCACAAATTGGTGCCTTGCTGGTAAGGACTGTTGGAGAAGCAGGATTCAACACTAGCTCAAATGCAGATCAACTGGTTTTCAGAACTATTTCTCAACTCCTTTGCCTGATTCCAACATCTGCTTTCCAGAAACACAGCTGCAGCTAGTCTTACACACAGCTGCCTAGCTGGTAGTGATACGTTTCCCCATTCCCCATGCTGCACTCAGGATAGAGAAAGCTTTCCGCTTTCTCAGAAAGCAGTACAGATCCAGTCACTATTACAGAAGCAGAAAGATTGAGGGGTTGACAATGCCTGCCTTGCTCCTGTCTTCATTCTACATTATTCTGCCTAGTTAAGAACTCTGAGCAGATCTGTGTTCATACTTGACTGCAATTTCTTCCCTTAGTTCTGCAAATGTCAGACTCTCCAAAAAGCATAAGCGGAGGCTCAAGTAGCCTGACACTTGTTTCTTTTTTGCACTCAGCATCATTAAAGCTGTTCTTGCATAAGTTCTAAAAAAAATTATCTTGCTGCAGAACTGGTGAGTAGCAAAGCTGTCCCAGTCAAGATTTTAAACAGTAAACAGAACTAAGGTGCCTCAAATTTAGGGTATGAAAGTTAAAATTCCTTAAGGTAATTCCTCATTGTGCAACTACTGTTAAAAAGTTAACATTCAGACTTTCGAGGAGGACGTATCTGGACATATAGAAACTTGTAATTGACTTTTTAATACTTATTCCCACCTCCACTTTCTTTACTTATTTTTTCCTTCCCCAATTATTAAGATCTCCAAGTATGTGGTCATTTGTGGAAGTACAAATCCCAGATAGGAAATTACAGTTTTTTAAGAAACACGTACTTACAACTGATGATATATACTTTATAACTGGAATGTGGTTAGGCATTGAAACATGATGATTTGTCTTTAAAACCCCACCCCAAAACTGGAAATACAATACTGTAAGTGCTTCTTACCTTTGTTACTTCCATTGGTGCCAGGAACAATATCTGTTACATTAATGTCATGAACAAAGTCTGAAAAGAAGAAGATCTCACTATCAATGTCCCAAACCTGGTATTAGGCTTTCATCTCTTGACTTGACTAAAATTAAGTAAGAAAATATTTTGGAAAATTACAACAGAGGCACAATACAGCAGCCTGCACTCCCCCCAGACCCAAGTGAAAATTTTCAAACTATTGTAGAAGTGTTTCAAAGTAGCTTCACAGTGTACTACTTTCTTCTCAGTAGCCCTGTCCATTTATAAACTTCCCAGGACTCCCCAGTCCCAGGATTCCTGTTCCACAAGCACACCTCCACCTCTCCCAGCTACTCAGTCAGTAGTGTTGAACAGCAGGCCAGTGAGAGATGCATCTTAAACCCAGCCTCTTCTGAGACAGAAAAAGAGGGCATGCAAACATATCCCTAGTCCAGACAGTATTATACAGAAAAAGCTTCCCTTACTCATTTTCTAATATTTTCTTTTTCAAAAGAGGCTCTGTGGGATGCTTTCTCCATGTATCCATGGACAATTCTGGAAAAAGGTTTAAGCCTGTCTACAGGCATCTCTAGTAGTGTTTTATTTCCAGTATACTCCTGTGCCACTTTACTGCTATGCCACACTAGTTATTTCCAAGTTTCTGCAACCTCACCTTTATGAGGGTATTGGATAGCAATTTCATTATATTTATGTATATATGCACACAGAAAATGCTCCATCAGCTTGGAAACTGAAGTAGTGTGTCAGTGGTTAAATTCTGCTTCTGTTGCATGTGGGTGTGTTATGCACACAGAAAATTGACTGGGGCAGTTGGCCTCAGATTTTTTAAATGCAATTAAAAGCAGCTTGTTTCTCATAAAGAAAGCAAAAAGTCTTGTGGGAAGAAAACAGTTTCTTCTTTCTTTATTTTGATTTATGACACCCTGAATCACAAACAAGTTTCTCATACTTCTACTAGTTCAGTGTATACACCAATCAGAAGATTTAACTAAAATCACTGATCACTTCCTCACTTAATCACTATTTTGTGTTCCTAATTAAAAAAAAGTACCTAGTGAGAAGCCATCAAAATTAATAGATCTTACAGAATTAAAGCACTTTCAAAGTTGTTATAGATGTCAACTTTTGTTTCTTCTGTATTGAAAAAGCAGTTTAGGACTAGCAATTGCATTTGTGGATTTTGTTTTCATAAAACAAAAACTGAACAAGGCCATGTGACACCACGTTAAAGAAAAGACATGGTATTGTACTCAGCTAACAATTCTTGCATTCTTTGTGTACTACAGATTTCTAGACCATCCTCCCTCAGGAAATCAATTTTTTCCCACCTAAACTGTATGCACAGATGTTTTAAAAAGTCATCTGAATGTATTAGAATTAAATACAGTGGCCTGCTTAGAATACTTAGAAACACATGGCAGGAAGATGCCATTGTGTCAAACCTACATCCTATTATGCATTTTATTGCCTACTAATTAAGTATGAAAGTTAGAAGAAGCAGCCAGTGATTGTTATCTCAGACCAAACAACTTAAATAAGAACTCCAAATGAACAGAGTTAAGTGATAAAGTAACATGCCAGTCCCATGGCAAAGCAGGACTTTTTTCCTAGAAAAGAAGCTCTTTTTACCATTTTGAATTTTGCTTACTAGAATTGGCATTATTTCATTTAGAATAATTTAAGTGTTAATCTTATTTAAAAAACCCAAAGTCTAAAATGAAATGGCTGTAACAACATATAAATTAGGTCAGCTATAAAATACATCAGTCATTAACCGATATTGTAAAGTATGTCCTTCAGGGATGGCGGGAATTCTAATTAAATACTATTTAAGAGGTTTAAGTGTCTGTGCTGTTATTTGCCTCAGAGATTTGTTAACTACCTTCAGAATAGAATCTCTTAAATCTTAGTCAACCAATTCAACAGTATGAGTAAGATTTTCAAAGCTCTCAATTCCATCATCTATTCCCACAACTCTACACCGATTACATGCACAAATGCTTGTGTGCCTGTGCATGTACCAGGGTATAAAAACCCAATGGGTTTTCTTTTGTAGCAATGCCACACTAAGAATCATTTTTACTGTGATATAGTTAATTGTTTCCTCACGGACACTTGCAAAAACCTCCTATATGGCAATAATTTAAGTGTGTTTGTTGAAATCTATAAAGAAATTGTATTTTTTCATTATCCTGAATAATTTCAACAGTCCAACCTGTTATACGGCTGATGAAATAGATACACCCATGTAAACAAAGGGGGAGTGAAAATAGAGTGGAAACAAGCAACTGGGTTTAGGTTGTTTAAACTACACCAACAAAACCACACTTTGAGAATTTGAAAAAGTGGCTTTGAAAACACACAGGACTTTGCCCGTAATACCACACATAGTTACTTATTCTCAATTGATTTTTCACGCAATGTAGCAGGAAAATCAAGATTACATAAAATGGACAATCCTTTTTCAGTATAAAGCAGTCTTGATCTTTCCAAAAGATTGCTGTAAAATTTAAACCAAAAATGTATACTTACTGTATATAAATTTCCCTGTGTTGAACAGAAAGTTGGACATAAGTACCCAATAAACAACCATGGCTCCAACAAGTGATACCATAGAAAATAAGAGGCTTGACCATTGACCAAAGGATCCAAAGTAATACTTGCAAACATCTGGGAATTCCCAGTTTGAGGTATCTGTTAAAGCTGAAAAAGATACAAAACCCAAAATTATATCTAAACAAAATGTTACATTAGAGTCACTAGAACTATTCATGACAAAATGTGGGGTTTTTTTTAGAATATTCTGACACACATTCCCAGCACTTTCAATGACTAAGAAAATTGCCAGTAACTTTAAAATAAAGCACTCACTGTGTTTGATGGAAGAAGCCTAAAGTAGAGACTTTTATTGTGGCCATACTGCTACATTTGAATACTTTCAGGAGCACTGAAATAAGACATGGCAAAAATGCCACCATGCATTTGCAGCTAAAGCCTTTTGCAGGAGTTATGGCAAAGTAGGCCAGACCATGAACTATTTCTCAACAGTGCCCTGAAATGAGTTCAATCACAAAGTGAAGGTCTTAATGGCCTTTATTTGAGCAAGTGAGAGGTTGATTTATGCACAAAAGCACCAACCAAACAAGAGCCGCAAGATGACTTTTGAACAATAGAAGTACATTCTAATTAGAGCCGCTGTCAGTCATTGCTTCAGCACTCAAAGTGCTTTCAACACAGAATATACACAAATACTAGGGTAATACAGGCATACAACACAAGGGGATACAGCTACAGCCCACGCTGTTCCACTGTGCAAGTTGATCAGATATACAGAGCACTGGACAATGCTTATGGAGAAAAGATGCCTCTAACTCCCCAGTCCCCAAAAACTTAGTAAATAAACATCTGAAACCCTGCTTGCTGAGTGTTTATGTCTGGCTGATACTTAGGTCCAAGCAACTGAAGGAATACCTAATAAGGGAAGACAGTCGTTTAGCACACAGAGCTTAGACAAAGACTACAAAAATAGAGATATTCCAAGAAACAGCTTTTATTCGCAGGTCAGGTCTAACATACAGTAAAGACACATACAAACAGAATCTATTACATACTGGTATTTCACACTTAATGGAAATATTTGCATTATGAAGCTTTGGATTTCTTACGTATCATTTGCCGTGATTTCACAACTCTGTAACAGCAATAAAGAGTCAAAATACCCATCAGTAAGATGAGGATAATTCCAGAAGTGAAGCCTGCCTGTTAATAAGGAGAAATACAATTCATTTTATTTATGATTATACTATTAAAAAAAAAGAAGAGTAAGCCATGTTGCCAAAAACATTTTCATATGCATACATTTTTCATAGTTTACCTGTTTTATTCCCCATGGGATACTTAATATGGATGTACCCATCATGGTATTCCATATCATAAATCTAGGAAGAAAAAAATCCAGTCAATGTTTTAAGAACCACTCTTACTTCATATTGTCTTCTTAGTTAACAACAGTTATGTACACAATCTAGAACATCCAATAATAATGCATTTTGCGGCTAATATATGGCAAGGTGTTTAACATACATTGTCACTAGACTGGAGTTTTTACCATGGCCATCTGTGCAACTGTCAACTTTAAAAGCAGTTCCTAATGGACTGTACACGTAGATTTCATCAGGAGCTGGGAGTACATGATCAGGAGCAATCTAACAAATGGATAAAAAAACAAGACTTATTAGTAACATCAATATAACTAATTGTCCCGAATACAGCAAGTCAAGTACTGTAAGTGACAAAATGTGAAATTACATTTAAAAAAAAAATTTAAAAAGAAAAAAAAAGGTTGTTACAAGCTAATTCTCTTCCTGAGGGAAAAAACCCAACTAACAGTCGATACAACTTCTAGCTAGATAGCAGAAAAATGCATTTTTCTTTTGTAAAATGCGTGTAAACACACTATGAACAGATCAAGCTAGCTCAACAGTTCAATTACTGCAGCTGACCACTGCTGAAATCTTATAGATGGGAGAAATCTGGGCAGCCTGGATCACTGTTATAAAATTCATGCTGGTTTTATGTTTTCTTTTAATGCTGAAGGCATTGCACAAGAAGTAAACAACAGCTTGTGATAAAACAAAACCTTTCTAAGGCACTCAGCTACTAGATACTTAATTCAAAGCAAGCTGCAAAACGATTCTCCCTCAACCTTTACTTCTGCTACTTATATAAATCTCAGCTGTGTGAGACCCAACATGCCAGAGACCACCCAGTTAATGAGGCCCTGTCTTTGCCTTACCAATGCCCTGTCTGCAGGGGACGTGAGCCTGCTATAGTAATGAATCCGCTTATTCATTGCTGAAGCTTCATCAGTGACTCTTTGCATGTCATCATTCACACTGACTATGTTTGTAGGCTCCACGTGAAATGGTCTAAAGGAGGGGAAAAAAAAAAAGGAAAAAAGGAAAACCCTTAAAACCATGGAACACAAGATCTAACATACAACTCAGAGAACAGGTCAGCAATACTCAGGATGGTTTTGTCATTCATTGACACAAGGCAAATGCAAAAATATCAATCAGTGCCATTGAGGGAAGTTGCCATCCATGAAAGAACCGTGAGTTTATATCATCCATATTAAAATGCCCTCCAGCCCAGATTCTGCAGAGCAACCTAACATGAGACCTAATTATCCAGCTGTTAGTTTTCAACAATGAATCATACCAGAAATACATGTTAATAAGCTTGGGCAAGCTTATTAGTGCTTATAAGTAGTGTTGCCAGAACTCGTGCTGAGGAACAGAGGTAGAAACAGAAAGCATGAAAATGCAGAAGCAGAAAGCAGAGAAAGAGGAATGAGCGGTGGCAGTGAGAACCACCTATGAAAAGATGAGGAACGACTAATCTAGCTGAAAAGACTATATGGAATTGTGTTTAGTGGAGAAGGAACCAAGCCCAAAGAAGTCCATTTTGCTCATACTATTTTTAAGCCAAGGCAACGGGGAATGGACTTTGTCTCCCTTCCCTCTTCCCCACCTTAGACTGCAGGCAGAGTCATGGCTACCAAAGGAGAAAGCGGGCACACCCACATGCCCCTCATTTTCTCTGCACACACAGAGGTACAGAGCAAGCACAGTGAAAGCTGCTCCGAAAGTTAAAACACAACATAAATCCAGCTTTGTGCAAGGAGCACTACTAGACAAATGTGTCCGAACCAAGGTATTGCTGAGATTTTATTTTCTAACTCAAGTATAATTTACTTCCATATAGGCATATTATGCTCTTGCTTAAAACCAACATTCACTCCTGGCACTGAGAGGCTAATTTCTCAAAAAACATAGAACACTGGTGGCCTCTAAGCCTTAATACACGGGGTTTTTTTTTTCCTTTCAGCAGTGCTTTTAATTTTTAAAACTACCTCAACAGCTTTCTGATCTTCCTCTTGCAGGCTGATGTTTAAATCACTCAGAAACCCATAAAAACAGAGATCACAAGTTTCCAACTACTAAGAACAGGAACAAGGTCAGCAATAAAGCCATGCCATTTATTCTGTAATAGGAGCAGAATCTATTTGAATTGACTGTTTTGCAATACTCACTTCTGTTTCAGACTACAAAGGAACTTGGGCAACCCCTCCAGCCCCAGCTGTCAATACCATCCATAAAAAAGTTACCATTCTCTTTCCCAATGAATCATTAAGCATTTGTACTATGACACCACCTTTTATCTGTAAGGAAGATAAGGAATACAGTTCTTTGCTCTATCTTTGGAAGAGATGAAGATAGGTTCCTATTCCTGTATGCTTAAGGGGAGACAGTAGGTTGAAGTATCTATGAAAATAAGAGGACGTGACTCACAAAAGTGGAAAACAGAGAATACAAACTCCCATCTCCACAAATTCATTCTTTCGTCCTAAACTTAATTCTTACATATTCCTTCATCATGGAAAAAAATGGCTTAGACTTGCTAAGTTGTTTCCTACTTACTGAAATGAAAATGAACACTTCAATTGACTCTTCTTCCTGTGATTATGACATGATGAGGGAAATACATGGTTTGTGTTTGCTCTTTTGTGGTGTTCTTATAAACAATTTGTGAAGTATCTCAATTTAACAGAAATAAATTTTAAGCAATAGCTTTATTACTCAGAACACAGGCACACAGGGCTAACATTCCACATGTAGATGAAGTACAAAAATACTCATGGACTGTCAGTTCCTAAGGACTTCACTTGTTTTAGCTTAAAATTTATTAGGTTGAGCCAATCATTGGACACAGCTAAAAAATATTTCATTAGAAGACCTGTAAAATAAAGACTGTAGTTAGGAAAAGAGGAAAAGTAACTTGTTCAAATGCTGCCCCACCTCCACTCAGCTCTCTGCTGTTTTCTTTTTGGATCGCTGACATGCACTATATTCAGAACACTTAAAAATATGTGTCTTGCTAATTACACAGGAGCTGCACAGTGTGAAGATCTTCACCTCTTTCCTCATCTCCATTTAATATTATTAGTACATCCCCATAAAATTCCACTGCAATTGTGGAAAGGTTACAGTGAGACAAAGTCTACATTTTGCTTCAAAGTGAGTAGATCTGTGACAAAGATTTCTTTCAAAACAGTGTTCAACAACTACTAACATGGATGTTAAAGAAAACTCTTCCAGAGTGTACGACAGTGAGGTTATTTTTTAAAGCATGGCAGGTGAAAGCTAAGGATGATTTTAAAATTAAAGTAACTGAAAACATGAATACAACATCCTATTTTATGGAGAAAGCAGTGTTGTTAGTCAAAGACCAAACAAATATAAAGAAAATAAATTATGTGTAGCAAAAACCTATCTATAGGTAAGAAATTGTTTAAAGAAAGACATTTCATTTTCTTTAGCATTATGAAGAGTCTGGATTAAACAAGCAACGTATGGTCTAGCACAAAATAAACAGGTATGATCCAGAATCTAATCTATGGGTGAGGAAAAGAAAATAAAAGTAAACAATTCCTAAGAAATTCTATATACCTATTGCTTCTGCTTCCTGACTAGAGGAGGGCACATCTTTATTGCTACCAGTACTTGGGCTACTTCCCCTTTTGATCCCCACTCCTGTGCATCTGGTGGGAACAAAAATTATGTAAAGCAGCAGTTAATTGCATTTCTTCCAGGGTACCACTGCACCACCAGCCCTGCTGAGCAAGTGACTGCTAAAACAGACTGACCACGCACCAATTTTATGTTACCTGCAGATCTCTTTGAAAACATCAGGCTGACTTGAAAGCTGACTTGAAAGTGTGAGCAGGCTGGGAGGCAACCTTTCTCCCTGATCTCCACTAGGAGAGGGTAGCACCCTGTTTAGGATCAGGGTCAAGGTATTGCTCCCAGCAATACCCAGATCAAAGACTGGTTGTAGGCCATACTCAAATGGGAGTCTGAGAAGCTCTCTCAGGGACTCAAAGAAGTTCTCAAAGACTGAGATGTTCGAAGCCCAAAGCAGGTGGGATATAACCCAAGATATACTTTGAAAAACTCCATTTAGGGACCTTCTATCTAGCAGGCAAGCACTCTTTACATGCAAGTATTAGCAGCTACAACACATTCCTACAAAAAAACCTGATTTATACAGGCAATTATATCATATCTCTCACGTGGCAAAATGATTGTGAAAAGAATGTTGGGCAATGTGGTCTGGGGGAAGGGGAGAGATTACGTGACTGGAGGGTGTGACTATGATGTGAAACAGGGCAGACAATTTTCATGCATTGAGATAAACTATAATGTCTCTTGAATTTCATCCACACTAAAGGACACAATTACAATTACTATTTCATCAGCTAGCCTGAAAAACAATCCTGTTTTACCAGGGCAAACACACCAGTAAAATAGAGCTGTTTTCCACAGCATCTTGAGTATGAACAACTTGCAGGACCTCATGCAGTAGGTCCACATCTTCCATACATAACACTCTGCAGGTATATTTCAGAAACCATTCCCAGAAAACCTGAAGCTACATTCATCTTTTCTTACTCACACAAAGGAACAGTTAAAAATAATTCTCTAGAGCTGGTCCAGGAAAAGAGAGTGCTTCTGTCCAAACTTCCTCATTTTTTGAACTTAAGTAGCAACTTTTGCAAGCAAAGAAAATGAAAAGAGATGCTTGTGATTAAGGTTGTTCCCAAATATTGTGATAGGCAAAGTTCAAGTGTTGGATTGGGAGGGCTAGAGAGAATAGCATAAAAGGAACACTGGCCAGCTACGTAAAATTTTGCATAAGCGTGCAACATTCATCTTATGGATATTTTCAGCAATGTACTACATCTTGCAGGGCAATGAAGGAATAAGACTAATACATTTCTCAAGAACTTTTAGATTAAATAATACTGTTTTTCAAGTACCTTTGCTGAAGTATTTTTAAACATCAAACAGTTGGTTCTTGAGATCTGATCAAAAACATGGTAAGTATTGAGCTATTACAGTATAATAAACTTTTTTGTAACACAATGTCTTTTAGCTCTACATGATGCTTTTAATGACTTGACATTAGACAAGCTTTTCATTTTTAAACAAATATGAAAAAACCTTTTTTACAGGATGCTTTACAATTTCTTTCCTCCAAAGAGACCACAAGGAGACACTTTAGCTTACTGCACAGATTTCTTTGACACCCCATATCAATCACTTACTTTTTGGGGATGTGACAGGATCGTCACACAGAAATAAAGCTAGTAAATTCCTACAGCTTTATTGTCTTACTGACAATTATTACAGGAATGCTGTATATGGCACAAAACAAACTAACGAGTAAAACTGATTCACTGTATTGGAAATTAAGGTAAAGAGAAGAAGTAATAAGATTAGGCGGCTATTTCATAATTGGCAACTGCTGATCTGGATAGGAACACTTAGGCACTGGAACAGGCTCCCCAGGGAACTGGCCATGGTACCAAGCCTGTCAGAGTTCAAGAAGCATTTGGATAACAGCCTCAGGGACATGATCTGATTCTGGGGGGTTTCCTGTGAAGGGCCAGGAGTTGGATTTAAGGATCCTTGTGGGCCTCTTTCCACTCAGGATCCTCTATGATTACAGGTATCAGTGTGCTTCTCTTAAGGAAATCTGTATCAAAGAATTCCACAAGTGACTTGGTTTTTACTTTCTAAGCTGACTGAATTTACTGAGGCATTAAACAGCGTGCTTACAGTTATTCTGTAAGATCTTCATTCTCTTGGCAATACACTTTACCTAAATTTTTCTGCATTGATATCACCATTATAGTAATTACAGCATGATCACACAAGTTTCTTAAAATGCTGGATGCAGAACTAATATAACCTTTCGAAGCATAATGTCACTGCTTGCACATTTTAACAAATTAGGAATCACAAGTTTTAACACACCACATTTCAATCACTGTTCCTCTTCTGTGTCAAAGAAAAAAGCTATTTTACTCGTCACTTACCAAGAAATATGAAGGTTCTTAATTAAGGTTACAACTTTTTCCAGTTAATAAGCAGCAATATTAGGAATTCACAAAAATGCTGGCAACAGAGAAAAACAGGGAAAGCAAGCCATGGTGTAAAACGATCACATTGGCATGGAGTAGTAAAGGCATAATGAATGCAGAAAGGATAGATTTGCACAGGTTGCTGACAATTGCCTACCTTCTTCTAAGTTAAAAGAATTTTGAAAATAAAGGTAATCAACCACTTTTGCATGAAAAAGGCTTCTCTGACTGCTATCTACAGACACTGTTTAATTTATAGCTGTTTAATTTCACTTACTGATGCCTCCTACATTCTGGGAACCTGTGGGACTTCAAAAAGAATAGGAAAAAAAAGCAGAAGGGTTGATCTCCCTTTAGCAGGAGGCATTTCCAAGTTTTTCATATGCAAAATAACCAACACAAAACATCAATTGCTTCTTTGAAGGTTCAAGTATTCCTGACTGACAACTGCAGTTATCTGTTGACAGTGAACAGATTTAAAGAGCAGTTTGAAGAAAACAAGAAATTCCCTCTTTTGCATACAATAATCACCAACAAGCCACTGCAGCAATGATATTCTAGTTTTTAAAGGGCCCCACAAAATGGGAAAAACACACTGAATACCATGTGAGTCATTGGGGTCACTTCGAAGAAAAATAACATCCTCTTTAAAAGGATTAAAAGTGGCTTTATATTTCCCCCAAATTAGCAAAACAATACTAGAAAAAGTAATTTACAGCTCTGAAAAACAATTAGCTTATTGTTCTTATGTAAACACTGAAAAGCATTCCTTTCAAAAATCCCAAATCCTCCAAGCTGTTAAGAAAACCAAATAACTATGCAAATGCTTCAAATCTCAAACAACCTAAACAGAAGTCCAGAACAGCACTAAACCAGACAAACAGTAATTAGAACAAATCACACACAACACTTGAAAAGCTATCTCAATCAAAGCAAAGTAACCAAGCACCCACTCGGTTCTGGTTTCTGAATAGCAAGTTAAAAAAAAGGAACAGAGCAAACCCACACAGCATTGTACTACTGCATTTGCACTGTTTGATACTTTTATGTAAAATAATCCTCCTTCCCGGGAGCTGCTATTCCCTAAAAGTTTAATGAAGAAGCTTTTCGAACTGTCCACTGCTCTGACCACGATTGACACAGACCCCAATGGCCTCTTCCTCCTTATTTCTTCTTTTAAAGTGTGGGGGCTGCCTGGTCTATTATAGAAATGGAGTTCAAACTTGTTTGGCCCCTCTCTGACTTCCAGGCCTTTCTGATATCCCAGGCCTCATGCCCCTCACCCTTGTGCCTCTGCATACCTGAAAGGCAAAAAACCTAGGTCATAGAAAATGGGAGAATGAACTCAAGAGAGGAGCAAAAAGGACATTTAGGAGACCTGCAGAGCTGGAGGCTGTGAATAATATGGGCACACAATCCAAGTACACACTTCTGCTTCTAGGAAGGGAACCAATTGCCACAGGCTATGACCTTTTATGAAGCTGAGCATCCAGACTTGAGAAATCACAAGGAAAAAAACAGAACCACACAATACGGAAACAATATCTAACCTCACTTAGAAAAGTGAGTTCTGAGCATTTAGGTATTTCTAAAAACCTCTCTAATTGCTAGTGCATCACCACAACACCTGAAACCCACTGCTCCTCAAACAGAACACATACTTCCTCCAGAACAAGTTGCTTCCGAAAGTCATACAAATTAGCAGTTTTCTTAGGACAAGAAGGCCATGAGGGGCTCAGATACTCCACAAAAAGAGAAAGACTTCATTTACATTCATTCACAGTTGCCTTTTCCACCTGAAAGTACTCTACTGTTTCCTAGCCTTTATTTACACAATTCTGTATGCTTTGTTCCCCCGTGCTCCCTTTGTTTCCCTGGCCTCACTCAGAACCTTATCCTCCTTTTACTTGCAGAGAAGAGCATGTAAGTAGGCTCTCATAGCTTTCCAAAGCTGGAGGCTGAGATAGCATCCAAGCACTATTCTCAAGAACTTTTCTTTTGCTGAAGTAGCCTCCGACAACAGGATTTTGTATGCAACAGTGCCATCTTCAGTTCCTTCAGGAAAACTGCTTTACTGAAATGTGAGGGATGTAAAGAGGAAAAAAAGAACCATAAATAGGTCCAAGAGGTGCTACGGTGCTATTCCTTCATCTAAAAATGCAGAGCTGATGCCTTAAGCTAGTATTAGAAGGGCAGTTCCCACTCAGATCTCAGTTTTGGTTCCACGACCAGCCCACAAAAATCTTAACTGCAGCAGTTAGTCTCCCGTTTGAATCCCCTTTGCAGAGATGTTAAAACCCTTAAGAAAACATGTAAAATAACAACTTAGCTAGAGGCATTATTTTTGGAGGCACAGTAATAAGGCTGGACTGATTAATTTTTCATGTTTGTTCAATCTCAGAGAGCACTACACTTTTTTTTCTCAAAAGGCAGTAAAGGTCACTCAGCTCACTTAGTACTAGCAAATAATTTTTCCAGCATCACCTGCAGAATGCGTACAGCACCATCTACACTTATCTGCAACATCTGGCAAACTTTCTTGCACGGTCTCAACATTTCAGTTACTTGTTCTAAATTTCAAAAAATGATGCTCTAGTATACGCACGATATTCCATGTTTGAAGAGCACTCTAAAAGCCTCATGATGAGTTCTTAATGGAGAACTCTCTCTGAAACGATGGGAATAGAAAAATCTTACCCTTGTAAACAAAACACAGTATCTGTTCACCTGGTACTTGGAAATAAAATATAATTATGTAGTGTTTTACAGAGATCCTCATTTCCAAATGTGTACCTTCTGTCTTTGTAGGATTCTGTGGTCAAAAGCAAAGATTAAACAACTCTTTGCTACATAGCAATTCTGCAGGTTCATCTTTACTCATACCTTTTGCACTTATAGTCTTCTGGATTAAACTGTATATTCATGATTCCATAATTGCTTTCATCACCTCCCACAGGAACCAAGATAGGTTTGGTATCTTCCTCCATATTTGGTGAATATGTCTCCTTTTAGATTCTGTCAGTTACTCTAGCCTAAAAAAAGGGAAAAAAATGAATGAGTCAACTTCAGTTACGCAAAACTGTGTCCCTGCTACAAATTTAACACTGGTAGAGTCCCACAGCTTCAGAAGTTCCTGGGGTGAAAATCACCAGTAAAAAACTTCAACATGCCACTTGAGAATTCTCATTCCATTATGCAAACATCATTAGGCACGTACTGTGGGGACAGTATTTTTTTAAAACATACTATCCAGCCCTTAATCTCTTTTAGCACCACAAGGCAGTATGAATTAAATATAAATTTCTAAAGGAGCTGTATTTCTTATGCATAATGGTACAGCTGAGAACAATCTATCAGTTATAAGAGCCTACTGTTTCACTAAATTACTTCAAACTTTGCAGCAGACACATATGCAGTTTATTCCAGTTCCAGTGTATTTCCCATAATAAGGATCAGATTTTTGCAGTCTACAGTGTCCAGACTTTCTGAATTAAAGGTAATAAATGGTTTAATAACGCATTAATAACTATTGTATGCATTTAGACCACTCCTGATCAAAGACTGGGAAACAGATCTCTTTCAAGCTAATGGATTTCTACTCAGATTGAATTACAGGCCTCACATGGGACTTTCTGTGGTCTTGTGTGCAGCCGAACAAACATAATGGCTTAACAGCTCTCATCCCTGCTATCTTCTGAGGAATTCCTCAGCCAGGATTCCTTCAAACAAAAATGTCAGAAGCCAGAACACCTCCAAAGAACAGTGGGAGAAGTATCTGTTCTCTCATCATTTCAGAATGCTTTAAAATGTTAGACAGGCTGATGGAAAGACAAATGACAACCAGAGCTGGCAGAGAACAAGGAAGGGTAGTGCTGGATGTTTGAAACCTGGAATGGCAACGGAAGAAGGTAAGATAGAAAGAATAAGGTGTGTATCATCCTTCTGCATCCTCATGGAAATACACTGTAAAGGCCCAATCTCAGAAATCACACCAATCCAAGTTAATCACTGACACGGTTCTATCCCTTCCTAGCTGCATATTGTCAATCCTCTTCAATTAGCTTATCCTGCTAATACCTCTGGCAAAAAAACAGCCAAAAAAACCTCCCAAAGAATCTGAAGGAGAGGATGAAAAAGGAAAGTTACCAGTTTTCAACCACATCTACTCTCCAGGGTTGAAAAAATTGCTGAAGGAGGCATGGGAAAACACTGATAGACAATGTGGCAGGAACTGTAGAAGCATTAAGACTGGCTCAACCTGCCAAGGAAGTGCTTTTTAGAAGACAGACAGAGGTAATGTCTCTCTGCTCTCAAGGGGAGGGGATCACTGAAGGACCCAGTTTATGAAAACTGTTCTGAAAGCTTAAGTCCTGCTTTGACAGCTCAATGGCATTTTTGTGATCCCATAGTGAAGTGGACAGGGAAGACTGACACAGATGAAAATTAGCCATTCTTTCTTTTCCTTTAAACCCAGATCAGTGTTGAGCTTGGGGCTTGCTGTCTGTATGCCTGCATGGCTGTGCAAGGGAGGGGATAGTGCCATAGAAGCCATTTAATCTTGCAGTGCTGACAGATTCCTCCTAGTTTCAACATCCATGACAAGAAGTTACTAAGTTTAAAGGCATGATTGTATCTTGGTCACTTTAGCTCCTTGAGAGAATACAGTAAGTAATCAGTGGCAGTAATCAAGGCAATCTTAAGAGACTTATTTGCACTTGCCGATAGCATCCTTTCTCCTACATTTAATTTTTGCTGTTACATTCTCTAAAGCTTTATTCCTCTACATTTTTCAGACCCTTCCCAACGGATCCCGTTATCACCCTTAACTTACTGCTTTCTCTCTTTTGCCACTCCAGCCTTCTATAAAACATCAGCTTTGATTCTTCACCTGAAAGTCTTTTTTTTCCACAACACTGCTTCTGGTCCTTTGGCCCAGCTAAACATACTCTCACCCTTCTTAGCTCCTCTGGTGATGCCTAGCAAATGGATTCATGCTCCTCATGCCCCTTCTATTTTCTGTCTCTCCTACACACCGTCAAAATTGCTTTCCCAACCCACCTTTACTAAGCACTACTTACAAAGCAGCATCTTAGTTCACACCAATATTTTTACTTCCTTTCATGTGACACATTGTTCCTCTCCAAACTCTGTTTACAGCTCTCCTTTCGCACACTTCTTTTCTATTGGCTCTTCTTATTTTTCTACAGCTCTAGGGTTTCTTCTTTCTCCCTGCTGATGCTCTCCCAGTTAAAATTTACCCTGGTGCACATTAGCTACCTGCAACAGCTAAATACTTCTGAAACAAAAACACAGGCCTCAGAGATCTCACACACTGCTACAGACATCCACCCAGACCTCTGCCATTCCCATTAAAATATGGTATTACCTTCTTTTAGTCTGTTCTATTCTTTCTCAACTGAACATCCTGTATTCATGCTACAAACAGACAAACCCTAGGGGTCAAACATGATCCACCTCACTTGTTCTGCATTTTGCATCTTTCTTAAGAATATAAATCACACTTCAGATCTAGCCATAAAAATGCAGATGAAAATTTTAATTCCTAATGTCTGAATTGAAAATTGAAATAAATTCAAATCCCAAATAGTCAGTGTTTTAAGCCAGAATCTTCCGTAAGATCGCAGTACAGACATCCCTTCCTTCCACAGGCCACCGTTTGTGAGACACCTTAAGCAGCCATCAAATGCACATCCCTTCCTTAAAACCTGTTTATTACTTGTGCTTTACGAGTCAACCTGACAAATACTGACAACACTGACCACCAGTTTGATTTTTTTCTGTACTACTGCCATAAAGAAAGAATCCAGACTTTATAAACTCCATGAAGAAAAAGAATCCTTTCAAAATATATCACACACCAAGTTTGGCTTGACAGCATGAGTTGAGGCTTGTGGAGCTGCTGTTCACTGACTCTTTAGGGTCACTTAGAAGCTGGGTCTGCAAAGACAGCTTATTTTTAAACGAGTTATTGTTGATAACAATGAAGTTTATGACCAGCAAGCTTATGACCAGCAAACTGCCTACTCTACAAATAGATGCAGCTGTCATACATGTAAAGGCTGGAGCTGGAGCCAGGACAATTTAAAGGACAACTGTAAGCAGAAGAGCAAAATGAAGAAGAATTAACCTGGTTAATCTCTCTTTTATCTACCAGCTATGCCTTTTGACTGGACTGCATTCACCATCAACATTTTTAATACACAGAATGGAGTGACTTATGCTATCTTATTGCCAGCTTCCATTACGACAACTGTAACCTTCGTAGTGTATTAGTCAGCTAAAGATTCTTCTTATACTGAGTATCTGATCTATGTTCATCTCACAATGTTTCTTTTAAAAACCTGCGATGGGACATGGAATATTGTCTATATGGTCTATAAAGCTTATAATCAGGACTGGGATGCCAACACAAAGAATTCACATCGAAAATCAAAGTTGTTTGACAAACTTCATTCTGCTTGTATATTTTATGGTACACCACGGTTACAGCTTCTTTGAGACCACTCTTGCATGCAGACTATGGGTCTCTGGGAATAAAAGTATGGCTGTTTAGAAATTGAGAAGGCCGTTGTAGGGATATCCCACTCATTTGTTGGCAAACCGGATTTTCCTGCAAGTGGAAAAGAGGTTCCTCTTAGCTGCAGTGTAGCTGGAGTTGGAGATACAAATTCATGGTACTTTGTCTTTAGCAAAATTAAAAGTAGTGCTGTTCATTCTCAGTCTCTCCTCTTCCTGTTCGTGGTGGCACAGCTATTTGTCTTCTTTCCTGTCCTGGTAGCAAGCAGGACTGAGGAAGAGATCTAAAATAGAACTAGCTAAAAGTATAAATCTGAAGGGGGAGATAATTGTTTTGGTGCTGGTTTAGGATTGCCCGGGTTGTAGAACCAGCAGTTTCACTGTCCAGTTAAAAAGACACAGGTATGGTCTGCAGAAGAAAGAAAGCAACACTAGAGCCACAGCCTGAGGGACCACCTACCTCTGAGAGTGTTACCTCTTTTCTTCCCCCGCTGCTTAAAGTCTGCTTCATGCAACACTGGACAATACAAAAGAGCATTTGTGCCATGCACCAGTGAATAATGTTATTTTGAAAGCAATCAAGTTGCTCTCAAACTGAGCTTTCAAAATTTGTGGATTCTTTACCCGCATTTTAATCCCTATCCTTAGAATAAGGGTAATGACAATACTTGCCTTAGCTCATGGACATGTTGAGAAATTAACTTTTATACAAAACTTAGTGATTTGTAGTAAGCACTGCAAAAAACATCCAAGAGAACAGTAATGATTTTCTGAGCAGCAGGTAAAGCAGATCAGTCTTATGCACAGGTGAACCAAACACCGTAACTTTGCTTCTCTAACAAAACATTCCCTGTGTCTCAAGCCAGACATTGAGAACTGTCTGGCTTGAGAAAAACAAAGTATTTCTAATTTATATCATAACTCATACATACCAAGATGACTAAGATTATCTAAGTCATTTTCATTTTATCTAAGTTTAATGCTCCAACCTTTGAACAATTCAACTTTGCAACCTTTGTGCTTTTAAACATGTTTGTGTTCTTAATTATCCTAGCACAGATACTAGGATTGCTTTGTAGTATATCCGGCAGAGAATAGAGATTTTCTCCTCAACGTATTGCACCCAATATTCCCCTCTAAAAGTCCTTTTTGTCTGTCTGAATCTTCTGCCATTTGCTTGTCACCATTCTACTGTTCTGCAAGTTCTCTTTTTCCCTTGCAAGGACCTGCTTTCTGCCTTCCTCTACCACAAGCATCATACTTCTCCTCTCTTAATTTTACTGAAACAGCTGTGGTGAAGCTTAGTATGACCTGTTGCCCTATTTGTAATTCTCCTACAAACAGCTGAAGCACTACATCAGAAGGGCAGCAAAAGGGAACAAGTGGATTAGAATTTAATAATCCAGGTTTTCTGTTGCTGGTCATAAACTGCGAAGCAGTACCTTAGTCTATGCAAGTTATTTTTCCCCAGTCTCATTCTGGGCTACACTCCACATGACTTTCAGATGGTAACGTTAACAGGACTGGACCTTCATTAAACCTCACTGGCTCACCCCTACGAGCTTCTTCTTTGACTGTCTTCAGGTCCTCTCTCCTGGTTTCAAAGTCTAAAAAGCATGAAGGAGTGAAGATAAGGACATAGCAGATTTAGCAACCTCACTGTAGCCTGGTGGCAGTTCTGTGATCTAATAATGTTGGCACTGTATTAGTTGGCTTGCACTGTGAATTTAACAATGGCAGTTTATGGCTTAGTTATAGATGTGTGTGACGAAGCTTTAAGATGAGAGACCCACCTCAACAGATCACTCAGTTACAGCTCAGGCTGTGCAAGAGGGCTACCAAACCGGTTTACTCCACAGCAGGAACAAAACTGTCTTCAGTCAATCAGTCATCTCAACCATTCCATGAGCACAAACCAGTGCTTAGCTGGTATTTATCAGAGCACCTCCCATAGCGGGCAGCAGGAGAAAGGCTTAGAGCATCACTACCCCCACAGCCTCTACCATGCTATCATGGTGCTGTAAAAACAGCAGCTGAAGCACTGAAAGCTATTTATACCTCATTTCTTATTTAAAATCACTACTTCTAAGAACCACCTCATCCTCATGGTTTAAATACCAGAATCTGCTAATCGAAATATTTAGTTCAACAAGGAATTTTTTTTTTTAAAGTGCCACTTGGTGTAATCTAGCCTTCTCTTGAATTCTGAGCAGGATGAATACAGCTCAAGGTATAACTCTCAAGTAAGCTGCAGGCTGTGCACACATAAAGTATGAGAAATAAGCATGATCTACACTGAAAGACAAGAACTTTAACACAGGACAGTGGAGTGCCTCCGTTCCTGGAGTGAATCCTCAGTCAGAAGGGACTGAAGGATGTTATACCGGTCATGAAAGTAGCAACATACAATAAGAGCTCCTTAAAACGGGGACAGCATGCTGCCTCTTGTAGCACCTTATAGACACCTTAGCTTGTCCATACTCTCCTACAACTCCATTGGTTGAAGACGATTAAAACTGTATAAGCAATGCAAGTTACCAACTTTTTGAGGAAAAAATACCTCCTGAATATTCAAGCTGAACCTCTGCTGAGCTTTTGTGTTGCTCTGACTTAACCAACAGGTGCATGGTCAATGACAAATGATAAATCTAAGTAAAATTAAGAAGAAATGGAAGGTTCAACTAGATTTGTCCTCAACGGATAAAGCCTGCGTAATTTATATATTTGTGGGGATTGTAGATAAATACTTACAGAAACATAACACTGTCACCTTAGGAACTAACTTACGTTTTAAACACGATTTTTGTTTTTAACTTAACGGGTCCCCCCTCAGGCCCGTGAAAACCGATGTAAACACTTCCCTGCTTCAGGGACCGTCCGAAAGGCTTCCCTGCCGTTCCCGTACCTCCGCCCCCGCTCTGACGATCTGCCCGTGTTCCCACGAACATGGCATGGCCCGGTCAGTGCCCGCGGTCGGTCAGTGCCCGCGGCCGGCGCGGCTCCAGCCCGGCCCCTCCACCCCGCAGGTCGTGCCCCCAGCGCGGGCAGGCCGAGCCCAGCGAGCGGCGGAGGACACAGCGGGAACACGGAGGAGACACGATGGCGCAGCCGCCCCGCTCTCCGGAGCCGCCCCGCGCCCCGAGACCCCCGCGGTNGACGCGGATCCTCTACCTACGGCTCGGACCGGGCGGCTCCGCGCTCCCGCCGCGGCCACAGGAAGCGCGGCGGCGGCTCCGGGCGTGCCGGGCCGCGTAGTTCGCGGGGCGGCTGCGCCGAGGAAGCCGCCCAAGCGCTGAGGAGCGCAGGACTACGATTCCCAGGAAGCGGCGGGGCGGTGTGCCCGCCCGGACTGCCAGGCGAGGTCTTTACCGTACGGACAAGCGTGAGCCGAGTGCCGGGAAGAAAAGATTTGCACTTAGCTGGTGATGGCTGATGAGATGCCGCTAGTAAATTAAAAAAAAAAAGGGGGGGGGGGCGAAAGGAGGATCAGTCAATTGCTTGCATGCTTATGCGGTCAGTGTGGTGACAGAATGCATACATGATCCTTCCCAAAAGAAACCGAGCTGGTCTGCTAGTGACTGGCTAAGGAGTGATGTACCGTGGGCCTCCTGACGTGCTCAGCGAGGTATGAAACACTTGCTGAGCAAAGCACACTAAGCAGACTAAACAACAGGGACAATCTGCCAGCCAATACGTTTTAGAAATTCACTGGTTTTAGTCCTGGGGTTTTGTTTTGTTTTGGCTTGGTTGTTTCTGAGTTATTTGTTTGTATGTTTTAATTTGGTACTACTTAAATCAAATTGAGATAATCCCTTTCATAGCTGAAGCCCTAGTTAATATCAGAATCTAGGGATATTTATAGTTCATGCTTGGAAAAACTGCTGATTTGCAAGGAAGACAGCAGAGAGAGCTTCCCCATGTGACAATATTACGAAACAAGCTACCCACAAATCATCCCCTGTACTTCCCGTTCAAGTGAAGCCCAAAACAGAATGTACGGCTAGCAGCTGGACTGCAGGACTGTTCTGCAAGAAAACTGCTGTGTAATTCAGTTTCAGACTGCTGACGGAAATGAGGCAGCAGAGACTGAACACTACTCATCATCCTGAAATCCAGCTGCACACAAGCTCATTGGGACCGAAACTCTTGCTTCTGTACCCAGGAAATTCACCATCATCTTTCGCCTCTTAGTCGCTTCTAGAATCCAAGTGTATGTTGTGGATTTTGGCCATTAGAAGATTTTGGTCAATGAGTCAGGAAGTCTGTCCAGCTATCACAGGAACTTGAAATGCAATGCTAACACCATATGCTGGTGCTATGAAAGTAAATTAAACTGAAACCCACAAAAGTAGATGTGTGTGAAGAACTGGTTTTTTCACCATGCAAACTTCTAGTCTTGTTCTTGCAAGCCTGTCTTGTGTGTCCTATGCTTGAAAGATTTGCATAAGTTACTACTATAGCAGGTAGATGATCTGTATTGCATTGCATTCTTGGCCACCCACTACTGTTCTCGAGTTATGCGTTAGAAAAATGTTTTATTGTAAGAACTATAAGCCTAGCAGAAGTGCAGAGATTCCTCCTGCTCTCTCATGAAATCTGCTGCCACAGCTGACTCCACAAAAGGCTGTTCAGTCTCTGTCCTGCAGTGTTTGTGTTCTGGCTCTCTGTTCTGGTGACAAATTACCTCCTGGGCAAAGGGTGTCTCTTCCTACATGCTTGGACAGTGTCTAGAAAAATGGGACCCTAAACTAATTTTGAAGCTCTTGGCAAATCTGTAACACAAAGGGAGTATTAAATCCAGCTCTTTAAGAAATTTCCATCTCATGCTATGTTGAATCTTCTTTTTACTACCTCAAGGCATACTTTAAGTACATCTGTACTTGCAGATATAATTGTATTATGCACAAATTCATAAAACGGAAGCATTATAGAACATTACAGTGGATAATTTAATGACCTTCCCCATTGTTGCAAACAGGGGCATGGTCACATAGCTAACAAACTTAGACAGGTGTTGCATTCTGTTAGAGAAAACTATAGGTTTCTTTCTGAAAGATACTGATAATACAGCAGGATAGCATTTAAGATACAGAAACTATGTTATACTCAAAATCCTGTTTGTTGGCAAAGAGAAAGTATATCTCCTATTTAACTAAAGCAATAATTTGTTGAGAGTGTTACCGAAATTCTACGTGTCGAATCATTATTAGTCCAGCACTGTTACACAAAAAGAAAGAATAATGGGGTTTATGCACACATTTACTTCCTACCCCTGTTCTTGGTGCTATGCTCACCCTTCTACAGCTGCTCTGTCTGGATCATGAGGTTGCTGGTTTCGTTCTTGGGCAGTGGTGAGAGGAGAGGACATTACAGCAGATTGTCAGCATCTGGAGCCCATCCCTGAGAGGAGTATGATGTTTACATTGCTGGTTTCTTCCTTATTTTAAGGGGTTGCACTTAGACTTGGGGTAAATTTTTATAAGTTTTTGTAAAATACTTCTATATGTTTTTCTGGTTAGCTGCAACTCCCTATTATGTTGGAATGTACTACATAAGATACTGTTTACATATGTTGTATAAAACTTTGTTCTGGTTTTGCTCTATGTGACTCTGCTTGAGTGGGGTTGGTTGGGTAAAATTACCTCGAGGGTAGTCTGTAAACACCTTGTGCAACTTGTACGCTGCCACCATGGTTTACATTGAATTGTTAGTAGCCTTAGGGGAAAAAAAAATTTAGCTCTTCAAAGAATCCTCTGAGTTGAAGAAATTAGTTACAATTACAATGTAATTTCTTGCCATTCACAAAATTTCATCGTTTGGCTTCTCCTCATGTAGTGGAAAGTAATTTGGAGGCAGTAGCGTATCCTACAAAGAGTAGAATCAAGGAAAGAAAATAACTCTCCAAGTCTATCTACTAGTTAGAGGCTGTGACATCTGATTGTAGTTTAAATGATCTGAGATCACTTAAATCACCAGTGATTACTGATCTGCTGACTGTATTCATAGTACCTGCCCATGTCTACTATTAAAAGTATTAACTTAAACTGTACGGAGTGCTGAACATGAAGTTACACCGGCAAAGCTGAGGGAATGGTAACCTGTTCCTGGAAAGAAGGAGGAACAATCTGCAAGCTTTCAGTTTGGCTTATATGTGTCAGAGTAGCACATCTGCCATTAACCATGAATTTCTCAGGAGAACAGACACACTGCTGTTTTTCTTTATGGTCATCCAAAACAGCTCCAGTGCAATGCAAACAGAAGCCATTTTGGCTCACTAAGCAGCTTACTCTTTTTCCTTGTTTAGGCAGAAAGTAAAACGGTTACCACAGTGGGTGAAATTTAACTCATGAGCCTCCCTGCTAGTTTCAGGTGCTGCTTTGAGAACTTGTGAACAGCTTAATACACTTCCTACAGAGATGCTCCCACTGCAGATTCTTCATCCTTGGACATCATGTGTCTGACTGAACACTTACTGAAAGCCGGTAACTCCCAGCACTAAGCACAATATCACACACACACAGACACACACACACGTATAAAATCTAGTGGTGCAGGTTTAACCTCACTGTGAGACAGAAAAGCTGGTTATGTCTCTCACCTGCTTTGCACTCTAAATTGAGTCCTGTCTTGATACTCCTGAAAAATGGGCAGCTACAAAAGGTAGGGCTTAACTGATGATGGCTAATGAGAAAATAACAAAAGCATTAGTTCAAAGACCACTTTCCAAAATCTTCCAACTGCTGCAGGAATTTGCCTTGATGCTCAAAGTCCCTGCTAGACATTCACTGCAGTCATACAGATCCCGTGTCGCCTCTCTGCAATAGAAGGCATTGAAGTTCTTGAACAGACACACAACTTTTCAAATTGTTTTTCTGATGAGGAAAATCGGTTGAACATGGTGGAGCAGGTTAATGAGTTTTACCGTGTTTATGAAATGACATAGGATGTTCCTTTATGTTTTTATGAAAAAGCATTGCTGTGTTATCTCACAGCATGAAAAGAGGTAAAGAGAAGGCACACACTGCACTGGTAGCTCGGAAACCCAAGCTGGAGTGCCAGACTACTTGCTACTAATTTTAGTATATGATCGAATGGATAGGAGTGCAATCCATGTTCTCTTCCACTCCAGCATCACATCCTGAGCCAGGAATTCAGCTATCTTTCTTATCTTTGACAAGTCTGGTATAACAAAAAACAGCGGCAAAGATGTGTTGTTCTTAAGTTTGAGTTGTCCGGGGGGGG